>BGPT01002035.1:14932-55237 GCA_003297045.1 Symbiodinium sp. clade C Y103 | reverse complement strand
AAGTTGTGTGTGAGTAAGTTGTGTGTGAGTAAGTTGTGTGTTGTCAAGTTGTGTGTTGGTAAGTTGTGTGTGAGTAAGTTGTGTGTGAGTAAGTTGTGTCTGAGTAAGTTGTGTGTGAGCAAGTTGTGTGTGAGTAAGTTGTGAGTGAGTAAGTTGTGTGTGAGTAAGTTGTGTGTGAGTAAGTTGTGTGTGAGTAAGTTGTGTCTGAGTAAGTTGTGTGTGTGTGTGAGTAAGTTGTGTGTGAGTAAGTTGTGTGTGAGTAAGTTGTGTGTTGTCAAGTTGTGTGTTGGTAAGTTGTGTGTGAGTAAGTTGTGTGTGAGTAAGTTGTGTGTGAGTAAGTTGTGTGTGAGTAAGTTGTGTGTGAGTAAGTTGTGTGTGAGTAAGTGTGTGAGGAAGTTGTGTGTGAGGAAGTTGTGTGTGAGTAAGTTGTGTGTGAGCAAGTGTGTGAGGAAGTTGTGTGTGAGGAAGTTGTGTGTGAGTAAGTTGTGTTGTGAGTAAGTTGTGGAGGAGCGGCGGGCGGCGGGCGGCCGGCGGACGGCGACGGGTACACAACAAAAAACAACAACCCCACACAAAGATGTGGGGAATAAACAACATGTCTCACTGGATTGGTTGAAGGGAACATCTTAACCGGAAACCATGGCTTTTCCCATGAAAAATTTAGGAGTTTCCGGTGAAAATGTTCCCTTCAACCCGATGAGTTCATGGTGCCAGGGAGACAGATGGAGAAAGATGCTGGAGGAGTTGTGTTGGGTCTGCCTTTTTTGTGACTCCACTTCTTGGTGCAGTTCATGGGATTTTAATCCATAACCCCATAAGTTGGGGTGTAACCCCTCTGACTATATGTAAACTTAGTCATAGCCAAATTACTTCATATTACCATCTATACCTATTGGTGGATATTTTATGGTCCAGTTACAAGTTAATATATATATATATACACTTGTGACCCCATTTATAATATACAACCCCTCTAGCTATATATATACATAATTATACATACATACATACATACATACGTACGTACGTACATACATACATGTTCAGTTATAACATCTTATAACTGGAACAACCCCAAACCCAGTTGATGAATTCAGAGCTGTCAAAAAATGTGTTGAAACCAACCCCATGGCAGGCAAGAAAAGATCAACGTCCCGTATTGTTCAATATCTCGGAATTGGACAACATTATATCAACTATCAACCATATCATCATGCAAAAATTTGCCAAAGATGTATTTTAGTAGATGTACTGTAAGTTACTATCATTGGGAACTAAACTACCTCCTTGTTTCATTTTGAACGGACCAAAATGTTTTTTATGTGTGAATTGACCCTACACCACGCGTTCATCTTTTGAAATGGGGGGGGGGAGTACAACAATGCCCATGTCCAAAAAAAATGATTGTACAGTGCTTGTCCTAAAACAGGGGACCCCCAATATCATCCAAACCTGGTCATTTCCAATACAGAAACTCATAGGTTGTGGGAGAATTGTCTGATTTTGAGACACACCCCAACTATCCCAACTGAAAGGAACTAAAAACAGATTTCTCCTTAGGGTGTTCACATGTCTACACTGGTGTTTTTCAAACAAAGCCGTGGTCAGTTTTCGTCACAGGACTTGAGGTCCGATGATTTAAGTCTTGAAGAGCTAGAACAGGAAGTACGGCAGAAGCTGCGCAGGCGCTGCGAGGCTTTTTTTGGTGACAGATGGGATGGGGTTGTTGAATGGTTGAAATATGCTGAAATATGTGTAAAGTGAAGTGAATGTGGATATGGTGGAGTTTATTTTCTGGATATGGGTGAATATGTATGAAATCTGTTTCATATTTCCTCCTTTCCTGCAGATGCCCCCTGAACGATGAGGGGGACGTGTGGGTGGAATGATTCAGGCTGGTTTTCACCATCAATTTGATTGAAAGTCTTTGGCTAAAGATTTGGTCGCGGGAACCACACCGTAAGAATCCCTAAGATCGAACGTGTGTGTTTGTGGCAATGATTTTGGGGTCAAGGTGTGATTATCCAGAAATTGGTATACTCCAAAAAAATTGCCGCAGAAATGAGCACAAACCTTTGGTTATTGGTGTTTCACATTCTCCAATTGGTACACTCTAAAGTTTCCATTCCAATGAACAACATATGCAAAACGCTCTGTTTCGGGGTACTCTATCTTTGGATGAACCCAAATAGCTAATCATTTTGTAGGGCGCTCCCTCTGGGTCAGGCAAGCGACTGGACAGAAGCTCGCCAATTCGAGGCTCTGGATAGCATCTCATCCATCACAACCTTGCGACAGGGAAGTTATATATCGCATCGATACAAAGGGTTATATAATGTTGTATATTTCATCTCGGGTTTTGAAATGGTATGCCAATACATCAATGAAGATGGGAAGTTCACAAAGGTTTATTTGGAAAGTATATTAATTATATGATTGATATATATATATATATAGAGAGAGAGAGAGAGATCGATGAATCCATTGGATAAAAATGCAGGTATGACCATGTTCCAAAGTTCATAGCCAATTTCCATTCATTCTGAGAGAAGAATTAGATATATCCAACAATAGATAGATATAAATCAGAGATGAACATTCAATTCTTACCACAGGAAACAACATAGAAACAATTCCCACATCAATACGGAAACATCATGCAACATCCCTTCCTCATGTTCACCAGGCTTCATCGCGAGCGCCTTGCCGCCGAGCAGCACCGTCGCGAGCAACCGGAAAGGGCGCCAAAACCGCCGCGGCCGACGGTGCCAGAGTGGCGCGCGCCGGAACGGGTGCCCTTGGAGACCGGGCTGGGGGTTTGATGGTTGGGGATCACCCTGGGATTTTTCCAAACCCCCAGTTTACTTCATAGGCATGGGGGGATCCACTTTAATAGCAGATTAAAAAGCTGTTTGATGTTCTTTAGGGGTACTTTGTAAGTAGTCAACAGAATTGCTATTAATCTGGGAGTTGACATTGAATGGCAGGTGAAAATTGTTGTTGGTTGATATATGAACAACAAGGTTCGGGTATGGTTGGATAGAATATGATTAATGGGATATGTAATTATATGATATTATATGTAATTATATATTATATTGATGTATATATATATATATATGAAGACAAAAACAACATCAGCAGCAATTCGGGGTGGTTCTACATGGACCAACGAAAATGTGGATTTCCTTCACCAAAAGATGTTGCTATTGGAGCTGCGCCCGTTGGTAAAAGACGGACGGTCAACACCCTCCCGTGTCATCAAACATGGCTGGAAAATCTCCCACGTTCGATGATCCAAGCTACAAACCTCAATTTGGGGGTTTCCTAGAATGGTGGTACCCAAAAATGGATGGTTTATAATGGAAAATCCATTTATAAATGGATGATTTTTGGGTACCCCTATGACTTAGGAAACCTCAATTTGCTGCGGGGATTTCTCAGCCCCTTTTGGTTGGGAGTCATAGTGCCAAGGTTTGATGGAATTCAAGGGGACCTCATGACGATCACCAGTCGCGGCACGCTTGTTCCTCTTGTCTGGTTATTTCATACCCTCTGAAAATGGTGATTTAATGGGATTTTAATGGGATTAATGATGATTTACCCTCTGGTAAACTAACATAGCTATTGAAAATTGCCATAGAAATAGTGGATTTTCCCATTAATAGCATGGTGATTTTTTCCATAGTTATGTAACAGTTTACCAGAGGGTACCCATTTTTGTTGATAGTCCCCAGGCTCTTGCTTCCGGGGTGGCTGCGCGGCCTTTTGCTGTAGGTGAATATCATAAATTGGCAGCCAAGATTGGGTTGTAAGCATTAAAACACGGGAATGATATCCTTCAATACCTTCATGAAATTGGTTGAAGGTGAAATTGACTGGAAACGCATAGATTTGGGGTTCAAGAATAATGGTCTCCTGTAGTATTTCCCTCCAATCCACTGAATCCTACTTTTGACCCAAAATCAGGTGTAGCCCTGAAACATTGGATGGTTATCCCAACTTTGCAGGGTTCGAACCATTTTCATCCCATTATAATATCATTTGAATTCATGTCATATCCGTACTAATGAACAAAGGAACTGAAGTGGTGATTGTGATTTCAATCAGTGCTGATCCCACTGATAATTATCAATAACTAGAATCCCCAATGAATGGTAATTCATTGTAATCCCGAATTATATGTCCTCTGGTAAATTAACAGTTCGACCTTGAAAATCACCAATTTTTAGTGGAAACTAATCTTCCAACCCCTATCTGCCAGGGTATATGTTAAGTTACTAGAGGGTATCTAGATATTGAATTGATAATCCCTAATGATTCCAGACCTGCCACCACCCTCCTCAGGTGCCAGGCTGCACTTGCGGGCGCCCCATCCACACTGAGAGGCCGCCGATGGATTTTCCGATGGGGAAAAGCCTGGGAAGATGATCTACAAATGCGAAAAAATAGATTATAAATGGGAATTTCACCAATAAAATTGGAGATATACAGCCAAGCATAATGGTGATATTTATCATTTATATCGTAATGCGTTTTTTTTATGGGATAATTAACCCAATTAGGATATTGATTGGCAATTGATGGGGGGAACCCAACATATGATAAACCTACCTTTGGGGAATGGTTGTTGCAACCCATTTATGGGTATTATTCGGGATGGTTTATTGTCGGGTTTACCATATTGCAAACGGTGAGTTTTCCATATGTTGAAGAGCAGCAACACAAGATGGATGTGGACTGACAAAAATGAGGTTTTGTTTGATTGTTAGATGGTTTTGACAAGTGAAACATAGAACAGGACCCGTTTTTCTTGGTTCGAATCCCAAATCTGCAGGTTATATCTATCCATGATGTTGTCATCAGACATAGCAAGTGCAGTTGTTTTGGACCCACAGTCTGTGGCTACCCATGACTTTATAGTCCCGTAACCCACAGGTGTCGACTCTTCCGTCCTCGCATGCGGCCTGAAGAGGAGGTTGTGTTTTTTCCGAATTTCCCTGCTGGTGGAATCATGAATGAACGGGTTATTTATGGAATACAAAGATATACCCTCCGATGTTATCAAACATGGATTGCATATGAAATATATGGAAATCCTGATGGCCTTAACTGAGGTCTTACGGGGAAAATCATCTATGACTGATGCATTATCCATTGCCATGTTTGATTGCCGGATGGTATATTGATCTTGTTGGATAAATATGTCAGAGTATTGTGGCATATCTCTGTGGTGGATTTATGGAATCAAGTCAAGTCCCTATTCTTGATGATTCACGGACGATTTTATCAAGTCAATGCTGATGGGTATAGTGATACCATGGATATTTACCAACAAAAACCACGGGGATTTCCAACAACAAGCTATGCTTGGGATTGAACAAAGGGATGGGATCTGGAAATCCCATGCTGAGTGGAATGATGATCATCTATGAATGGATACAGGATCATCTATAATGGATATAAATGGGATAATGATCATCGTCACGTCAGATTGCCAGAAGGCTAAAAGTGATTGTCATGTTTGATTACGCACAGCTCAAACGAAAAGAATAGTCGCAACTTCCACATCACGGCTGTATCACTGGAAAGGTGGTCCTGATGAAGGTCCTTGTAATTTGTATTTAGAGATTGGATCGGATCTACCATCTGGTAACTTTAACATAGCGGTTGAAAATCACTATGTTTAATAAAGATAAATCATCTACGAATGGGCAATTTTCTACCATGTTAAAATACCATAAGGATCCATAAGGTATGTTGGCGAGAGTCCAACAATTTGGGTTGGTATCCTTCTTTTCTGCAAAACAATTGTGAGATGTTTCAATTTGTCAAGCAGCCCCGGGTCAAAATCCACCAATACTGAAATTCGCAAGAGTTGTGCATACCAATCCCCACAAAGATGGAAAAGTCAACCAGCAGCAAGATAGAGAGAAGACATTTTTCATGTTTTTCCTTGTGTTTCCCTTTACAAACTGCATCCTGAAGCCCTTTACAAACTGCACCAGGTCCCCTGGTCTCGTGTTCGCGCAGGCCCGGTCAAGAAAAGCCCAGACCAAGCCACGACCTGAAGGCACCGGTTGGGATCAGAGAGGTGCGGTTGGGATATGGAGGTTTCCATAAATGGGGATACCCCAAAATTGATGGCTTATAAGGGAAACCCCTACTAAAATGGATGATTTAGAGGTACCCGTCATTTCAGGAAACCTCTATATGGGGTCGGACAATAAGTCCAAATTTATGGCCATGACTCCATGTTCAGATCGGAAATGATCAACCATGAAATTTTGGAGTAAGCTATTCTCAGAGAATAATTCTACTATGAAGTGATAGGAGAAGGGTCTCTTTGGATTCTTGATGTTTTCGCTGAACCACATCGCACACAGTTGAAGCATCTTTGGTGATATCCTTCCTGATAGATCATGCATGAAGGAGACTGTAATCATCCTGATGCGTGGATTTTGGTGAGCCCAACATTACCAAATGTTGGTTGATGCCCAGAATTGGTTAAGGCAAAACAAATGAAAACAACGGAAACCGCTAGAATTGGCTTGAAAACCAGAATTATATGAGATAACATGAATGAACTTGGTCACTCATTGGGGCCCAAAAGAATGGCGGGACCAACTAAAACATAGGCAACGCGCCTTGTTCAACCCCCCTTCTGATCATGATTCGGATTAAAGACTGGTGGATGTGATGGTTTTGGAGCTGATGGCAGACATGATGAAGAAGAAAAGGACAATGACGATGATGAAGAGGAAAATGATGATGACTAACTATTATTGTCATTATATACTGTTATCGTTATTTTACATATTTATGATAGTTATTGTCATGATTATTATCATGTTTATTATCATTATTATTATCACTGTTATATTATTATCATCATTACTACAATTGTTCTTATTGACTTCACTTCAGTTCACTTGACTTCACAATAACGACCCCCACCACCCCAGTTGGGCAGGGCCGCGTGCTGCAGTTCCTTCGCCCATGACAGCGGCGCAAAGGAAGGTCGAAGTTGGCTCTTCGAATGTGTGGTACCACGAAATCCCATAATCTAAGGGGAAACCATGCCCAAAAAAAGGATCTAAAAATTTGATATGCTGATGGCCAGGTTCAGGATTTACTCAGTGTTTGGCAAGTTGACTGGAAAACGATGCTTGAACGGAAAATCATGAGAAACTTGCTACAAACCATGGGATTTTGGATGCCCCACAGGTGTTGAAGTTGGAGAACTACATCAAATCGCAGCCCAAAGCACTGCAGAAAACCTTGTGGAAACGCGCCTTGTTGAGGTGGGGAATCTGCCTGTCTTGGTGGTTTGCTGGTGATTTAACCTGAAAGAACGGTACTTCAATATGAGATGAAGGGTGAATATACTTCCATCCCCCTAAATGACCCCAAAGATGTGTAAATTCTCCACTAAACTACTGAACCATAGTTTATAGGGGTGTTGAATATTAGGGTAACGGATCTAATGGGATATATCAATTATATCCACTCTTTTTGGTGGTTTGACGCATGTTTCCATCTATGTTGAGGATGGATCAACATTTTTAATTAATACGGATGAGCATCCACTAGCACAAATGTAGCAGATCTATAACATACAGTATGGTTTCGTTTGAAAATGGTGTACTCTCAATGCCGATGGATTATCATCATTTTCATGTTGAATGGCCATTAGGGGGTATACCCCATTTTCAGACCCCTGGATTGGTTCAACAAAAATGGTCATTTTGATGATCCCCAGTGACTGATACCTTTGAAAATGAGTAAACCCCATTGACACCTTGATAGTTTGAATGATGGCAAATGATTTTCCAAGCCTCAACCTTTCTTCTTCCGGAAGGGCATTTTTGATCTTCCCCCGGAATAGTATTTCCTGCGTCAAGAAAATTCCAGTACTCTCTGGGAACATACTTGTAGCCATGGAAAATTATTGTGCATGGCAATGTCTAATAGGCAAACCATCTACAAGTGCCGAATTTTCCATGGCAAGGTTGAAGTAGCAGAGGGCATTATATACTTTGCAATGGCCACGGGCTACAAATCCAGGCTCTGACTGTCTTCAAAAGAACCTTTCAGTAGGGTAAAATGATGTTTGACAAAACTAAACCCTTTACCAATCGAAAAGAGCTTGATGAAAGTCATAAATGATCACACAGCCATAGCCAAACCAACTCTGATTTGTACATCATTATGAGACTTCAGCCCAATGATTCAGCCTGTGGCGTTGGACCTATTCTTCCAAAGGGTGTTTCTAACTGGGTGCCTCCCACTAATATACCAGTTTATTCCCAATCAAATTCAATAAACCTCTAATAAAGACTAATAATTTTGCTCGCCTCTCCAACTGTTTGTTTCTCTAATTAGATGTTCACTTTGAAATGCCGCCCGTTCAAGTACTGTTTGCCAGTTCCAGGCATTGGTTTCAAACCTCCAGGCCCCAAATCTAAGTGTTTCTTAGCAAAAGTGAATCATCCGAAATCCAAAATCCCTATTTGGCATATTTTGGGATCATGTTTGGATCAGACACTTTTCCCCAACACCCCAAGGGCTTTCCCCCATGCCCCGTGCCACAGGTATCATCCCGACAAGGCGTCGCACCACGAAGCAAGTGAACCCAAAAGTGCAGAGGCGGGGGGCTGTGGTTGCGGTGGCCTGTTGAAGCGCGTTGGATTTCGCCTGTTGGGTTTTTACGGGGATATCTTTTGGGGATATCAGATTCGGATAGACTGTAGATTGATATAAGCAACTGTAATCAAAAGCTTGGATTAGAATGGGGGGTTCATCAGCAAGAATGGAACATCATGAGATATTTTACCAATAAGTAGGTTTTGAATGCTCGTATTTAATGAGATACAGGGGGATAGACACTCACCTATCCTCATTTAGTGTCCAAACATAGTGGTATTTGCGGCGAAAACCAACTAGATAGGCAACATGTCGAAGATTGGCCATAGTTGGGGGCCCAGTAGGACTTTACTGTTTGGCTTTATGAGAAAGTCATTTGGCTAGCGGTTTCAACAACTACTTTGGTGTTTGGAAAATGTCCCCCCATTGGTCGTGGCCAGAGTTGATCGCCCCAGGGTTGACATGAACTGGTTCTTGAAAAGAGAATTGACACTTCGAATCGAGCACGTATGAAAGGATCAAGAATTCATTGCCCTTGATCTGTTCTTCTCATGAAGAAAATGAACATTGTTTGCATATATTGTTCAAATTCCATTAGATTCCTCTCACATCACCGTAAAATCCTTGGTGTTGTACCCATATGGATCCATATATCATTTATATATCATTTTTCATATCCCGCTATGTTCCCATGATATCATCATAAAATGCGACCGGTGTTCGACCGGTTCTTGAACCAATTTTTCTTTCAGGTGTTCATCGAGGTGAAAAGGACGGGATGAGAGATGGGAGTTATGGGAGTTGAATGGCCCAGTTATTGGCTATGGGTTATCCAGTGATGAGTGGTAGTATATCATGAATATATTCATGGTATTTAATGGTAGTTATTGGTAGTTCACTAAATTAGACATGTATCTAGTTGGTTGATGATATACTATAATGGGAGTGTTATGGTAATTTTAATCCACAGAATATTTAAGACCCCCATGGTTAATGGGCCCAAATATGTGGTGAACCACGAGGATATACCATGATTAATCCCCCAAAGATCAGTATGGTGATTTACTGATTATTTCATGGGATTGTAATGGTGACTATGCCCCAGTTATGGTACTTTTAAGATAGTGGAACTAAGAAACGAATAATATATATATATAATATACATTTACAGCACATATAAATGGCAAATCCCATGGTTGATCAATACTTCAGTTTTTGTGAACATGATGACAAGCATGGGATATGTGAGCAATTAACAATACTCATTTATTGGGAAGCTTTGGATAAAGAACCAGCAATCATGGGAGATTTCATGGACATAATTGGGACATACTAACCAGAGATGGGATATTTTACCAGACTGTTATGATAGCCAAGAATAATGTAGGTACAATGGGAGATCAATGGGATATATATGATATAATATATAAGCAACAATTTGAGACGGGTGTGTCTGCAAATGAGGAAAATCCATCAAAATTATATTTTAATAGGGAAAGAATGATAAACCATGGAATGGGGGGGTACCTTATATTCAGATAGACCCTGGCATCCCTAGATATCTCTGTTGTGTTTGGATTTGAAATGCTCCATTTTCCCGCTGGTTGATACCAACGCTGGATTCACAAAACGCTGGAATTAGCTAACAAGCATTACCCTCTGGTAAACTAACATAGCTATTGAAAATGGCTATTTATAGTGGATTTTCCCATTAAAAGTGGTGATTTTCCATAGCTATGTCAGTTTACCAGAGGATATACACCATCTGAAACTCAAAGTATCACTTTTTCGCAACTTTACTACGAACCAAAAAAAGAGTTCAATTGATCCTGGGCCAACGGAACCCATGAGGTTTTCGCGTTTTCAACAGTCAGAGTCGTAGGTCTCAGCAAGTGCCAAAGAGTTTAGGTGCTTTCAAGTCCTCAACATTCCTCAACTAAACCCTCCAAAGTCCAAGAAATTCCAAGAATGTGTTTTGGATCTGGCAAAGCAGCAGGATTTGGAAGCGACTTTTGCAATGCGTACTACTTCTTATGGGGCCCATGATCCCAAGAACAGGAGTAGCTATAACTTATAATTAACCATCTAGAACCATGTATACCCTCTGGTAATTTAGCATAACTAATTATTGAAAATGGCCATCTATAGTTGATTTACCCAGAAAGAAATGGGGATTTTCAATAGTGATGTTAAATTACCAGAGGGGAACCTCATTTGAAGCAGTGCTCCAAACCCCAGGTGGTTCACGGTTCAACGCCTATCAAGCCTAGCAGTGGAATGGGATGATATACGATGATTCTATGATCATTTATGGTAGTAGTGTCTTACAATATAGAGTATCATAAGAAATCATGATATATCATTGCACCACAGGGATATCAGCATTTTTTTACAGACTATCATTACACTAAGTCTAAAGATCCTGCAGAAATTAGATATGATCCTGAAGAAATGAAATATGATATGACATGATATATATATATATTCTTGTGGATATCAGCTATCTCCAATTGTTTTCGACCACTACACAGGAAATACGACCTCTTTGTGAGCGGCTGAGCAGCTGCATGGAAAAAGTCATGGGCTGTGGCAGCTAGCTACTGGTGGACGGTTGGTAATCATTGGTAGACCTTCTGGTAAATCCACCAAAAAATAGCGAAGTCCATGGATTACCAGGCAAATAATGGAATACACTTTGAAGATATAGAGATGAGCAACATCCAACAACTATATCCAATTTTGATCTGCTTCCACGAATCTATACTTGGTGTCTCGCCCTTCTTGGTGAGTGGGTTTGTTTACCCCATTTAAGCGTAGGGTGAGCAGCATTAGTCCGCTTATAACTGTGGTGAACTAACTCACTATCTGGGGTGAACCACCAAGAAGATATAGACATTCATGGGTTCCCCTGGGAAAATGATCTACAGATGGTGGCTTCCATATGGTAATTCACGGGGTCATAGGGATTCAATGGGAACAAAACTCATCATTTTACGGGCTTGCTGGAAAATCCACCCTTTCATTCGATGACGTTCCCAGCGAACTAAACCTCCATCTAGTTCCCGGATTTCCATCGAAATCGTCTCGTTCGATGACACCGGAGGGAGCGATGATCCAGCAAAAACCTTACTGGACGATACTGGACGAAGCCTCAAAATCACCTGTACTTCACATGGCAATTCCCAGCCATTCCTTTTGACCTTCTTTTTTGGGGGATAATGGAAATTTTAGATAATAATTAGAAGTTAAGCTTGCAGCGAGGGAGCTGGGAACCAACCAGTTCAGGTCATGTAGTTACAATTCATCCAGATGTATCCCATACAATTTCCCTATACATTGTATACACATTGAACCATATTAATATATTGATATGAGCCGTCTTCAAAGCCCCTTTCAGTTGATGATACTTGCAGGGGGGGTATACTCGTACTACCCAATATATTGGGGATGTTCATAGTGCACTATCTGGAATATCAGAGGAATGACAGACAATATCAGGGAATGACAGAGGGTTTTGAGCAATGGGCATGGGTCAAAATTCAAGTACCCCCATAAGCTCAGGCTTAATACTAGGAATTGGCCACATCTGTGGCTTGCTGGCTTGCAAGTTTCGTGACAGACACCATATGGCACATTTGTTTGAAAGAAATGTTCGGTACAGGAAAGACATGTTTTCCCTTAACCCAGGTTTATCTTAACATATTTTAACTCTCAACCATGGCTGTGATATTTATACAACCATATAGTTTGAGTAGCCCCAATCAGCCGCGGCTCCGCCAGATCTTCGTTCGGATCCTTCGCACCTTTCGGATGAAGGCGACTGAATCGGCTTCGGCAATATGTTCAGTTAGAATTCTTTAAAGGATAGCCTTTGCTTATTGAACATAGCCATTTGAAAATCAGCATTGTTTAACCGGTATATCATCCATAAATATGGACAATTTTCCATAGCTATGCTTCATGACCGGGGGGTAAGATAGCTGGATGCAACTCATGTCACCAGACAACTGGATTTCACCATGGGGAAGCAGCAAACGTTGGGATCCAATCGACAACGATGGTAGGAACGATTTCAGGAAAAAAAACACGTCGCGCTTGTTCAATCAAGTTTCTTTCGGAGTGGACATAGTAGCGTTTTTTGAGCGAATGGACATGCTCAACAAACCTGCGCTTGTAACCTCAAGATCATGACTTGTTCTAGGTTAGGAATGCCGATCAGTGCCCCAAGCAGCAATCATCATTCTGTGCAGGGGGTTATATCATTGACCAAGCCATACATGGGGGATTTCCACCGCTGACTTGTGTGGGTTGTGGTTAGTACACAGTTGTGGCAATCCGCTTTATTGCTCTGGATCATATGAATCGCAATAAGGATCTATCATCCAACCATTCTTTGGAGGATGCGCTCTGGACCATAAGGATCCCACAGAATGGTACAACATCGTTCAACCATTCCCCATATATAAATCGCTTGCTGAGTGGTAACTTCGATGTTGGTCACATGATTCACATGTTGGCCTTTGTTGGGCCTTGGTTGCGGCAATGTTGGTCACGTGTTTGTCGTCAGGTCACACCCCAGTGCTACTGCCGTTTGGAGAAACAGTTCCCTGACGTCAGCCAGGCGCAAGATTTTGGAGGGCATTATTTCAGGTGAGCAATCAACAGCTGACATCAGCTGACCCTGCTTGATTGGTTAATGTAGGGAGGCATATGACTGAATATCAGAATCCATCTTGGGAATCCCTGGATTTAAGCGCTAAAATTGTCCAAGATATGGGCATTCAAGATGTGGAATATATGGAATGACTCATGAAAAATAGGGAAAATGGCATCAACGTGTGGGGGAATCAATCCACGATTGATCTGGTCATGACCTGGTAAGTGGTTGCAGAGCTGGTTCAGAAAGCACAGGCGATGACGAAAATTTGTTCATTTCAGCTCGGGGAATGAAATGTTGTATCCACAACGCCGTTGTGAGTGTAGCATGTTTAGTAAATTCCAACGGTGACGACCATTGACTCCTGTTCCAAATGTTGATGGTTTGATATGTTAGCTTGCACAAGCAAGACGAGCTAGTCCTGAAATACAATATGCGTGTTGCAGTTAGTCTGAAAGTTAGCAGGTTTATGATTGAAACTAGATGTGGGATCGACAAGGGTCAGCCACATGTTCCTAAATCTTCACCTACATAGGATGTGGATTCTTACATGCAGAATAGCCATACCATAAATACATACAAATACCTCAAAACCAGGGTTGTTCAGAATTCATCTTCTCAAACATGGTCTATTATTAAATACTATTTAATACCATGTTTTTCATGATCTTAATTTAGTAGTTGGTACAATGAAACCATCAAAAAAGCCATACATCCAGGCCGATCTGGCAGAGCACTTGCGCTTCTGCCACGAGCAAGAGGCCCGACAGGCGCAGATCCCGAAAGTGGGCAGTGGGGTACCAGGATGGTCCATCAATTTTTGTAGGGAGGGAACTTCGCCAGCAGCATTTGGATCCCAGTTTGGATTTCCTCTACATTTTTAGGGGGCTTGGGTCTCGTATGAAGCTGAAAAACCTAGCTATTTCATATTTCATACAGAATTTTGATGAATTTTGGGATTGCAACCCACTGGATTTTATTCACAGGAGGATATTAATAGATGTTCATAGATAGCAATGAGATGTAGGATTATCTCTCATTGTTAACAACTATATATAAACAACCAATTGATGATTAATTGACCATTAATAATTGGCTTAACCATCCATTAAACCAACTATTGTAACACCATTGGATTCTTTAAAATATTTCAAACTCCATTACTGGTTTAATGAATGGTTACCCTCTGTAAAGTAACAGTTTGCTATTGAAGCCATGGCCATAGAAATAGTTGATGAATTCCCGTGAAAAATTGTGATGTTCCAGTTCGCAGACTGTTGGTTTACCAGAGGGTAAGATCCAATGAAGTTTCAACTTCACCATCCACGAACGGACTCTAAGGCGCGACGGCGCCTGATCCTGTCTCGTTGGCGACAGCGACGGGTGCTGCTGAAAGCCCAGGTGCGCCGTCTCCAAACCTTAGGATGTGGACCCATGGGGCAAGCCTAAAACGAACTGCTGAAATGCCTGGTGTTTTCATGTGTTTTCCAGATTTATGTTAGTTGAAAAAGGAAAGATAATTACTGTACTGAAAATAAAGAACAAAAAATGATTTTGTAGTAGAATCTTAATCGAAATAATACAAGAACTTTTGGTACTCTTCAGTAAATACCTGAGGATGAATAGGAACTAAGAAATGAAATCTCAAGTTTGGGGTTGAGCATCGAAAAATCGCCAGTCGCGAAAAATTGCCAGTCGTTATAGTTTGTCAATGAGTTCATCCAACCACTAGACATGAGGAAATGTTGATTTAAGCCCCATGACGTTCCCATATTTTATTTCCAAGGTCCTGCGACAAGAATGAGTCGGTTCAAAAAATGGAAGTGTCCAACAATGGGGTGTAAAAAGCCCAAATGTCCGTAGCATCAGAAATCATCAGAAATTACCATAGATCATCATAAATCATCATTGTTTCTATATCCCGAGTGTTGGATATGTCTTAGGCTCAGTTCTCAGATCCTCCCAAATCGCTCTTCCCAGGGTTCCGAGCTCGACTCCGATCCCGAAAAGGCGGGGAAAGGGGATAGAATTTCCACAGTATGCTATTGGATATTCCGTTTCCACAGATTTCTGAATGGGGAATCAACAATTGAAAAAGTCATTGATATTTCTGCAATATTATTGATATTCATGGGGATCTGTATTGGATGTCTGGAAAATCCATGAAAATCCATGAAATCATATGAAATCCACGGGATTTTTTATCAACATCATTGGTTTTTTTTTCACCGCAGTCCATTGCGGTGAAACCGCGGATTCTCCCGCAAGGAGACAGATCAAGACCGTCAAGAATCAAACACCGATGGTAGTAAAAACCGGTACCCTCTGGTAAACTGTTAATGTGGGTAAAACAATAATAAACTATCCCCAATTTCACCAGAAATAGATGGTATAAACCATTCCCAAATGGGTGGTTTATTATTGTTTTACCCGCATTATTTCTATGGCCATTTTCAATAGCTATGTTAGTTTACCAGAGGGTAGTAAACCAATGGTTTCCAGTCAGCCTGTCGAGTTCCATGTTGACCGGATGTTGCCGCTACAATGGACGATCCTGACAAGAAGGCACCCAACTATTGCTTTCGAAGGTAGAGCCTCTTGTGGGTAGATAGGTTGGTTTGGGTGTAGTCATTGGTTTACTACCCACTGGTCAACTAACAGTTTGCTATTGAAAATGGCCATAGAAATAGTGGATTTTCCCATGAAAAATGGTGTTTTTCCATAGTTATGTAACAGTTTACCAGATAAATCATCATTAATTCCATTAAAATCCCATTAAATCACCATTTTCCTATGGTTTTCCTATGGTTTTCCATTAAAAATGTTAGTTTACCAGAGGGTAGTCATTGGCCCTAGGAAAAGAGGCGGAAGAGTTCCAGGCGCACGTCCCGCAGAGAAAAGGGGTGGAAGTAGCCACGATGGCCGTGGCTTTCTGAATGTTTTGAATGGTGGTCCCCTATGAGAAAGTTGGAGTAATGTTGGTAAAACAATATTAAACCACCCATTTGGGAAGGGTTTATACATAAAGTTTATACCAACCAAATAATAACCAATGTGGGTAAAACAAAGCCATAAACTAGCCATATTTTGATGGTATATACAAGCTATTTATGGTGATTTTGGGGATGGTTTATTATTGTTTTACCCACATTAGGATGAGTTCATCACAGAAATGACCAAGTTTGGGTCTCTACCCTGTGTTTTGGTGCATCCCCAGATCCGCATCTCAATTCTGAACGGTTCCCATTCCCTCTCCATGATGTTGAAACAGCTGGAACTCACCCCAAAACAAACCAGGAGGGTCCTGAAATGGTGTCTTTATTCCGGGCTGCCAACAAACCAGTCTATACCTTAACCAGATGTGGGGAATCCATTTTCTTTTACAAATCTGTTGGTTGTCCAATTTCTACTCCCAAGTGGGAAACCTCTTAATCACTAGCTTCATTTAAGCCCAAGTCATCAGTGTTTTGACAACCCACCAAAAACTGGTTTTTAGTTTCACCCTGGTAGCACCTTGTAGCATCAAAATCACCGACTTTTCTCCATCCGCGGTGTCCTGCTGTGTCCATGCCACGTCACCAGCACGTGTGCAGCAGATTTGAGCTGTACAGGCGAAGGTGTCAGCCCTGCATTGAGCAATGGATCAATAGTCTGGATACAGCTAATGGTGCTTGTGACTGTGAAAAGCTTGATATAGTGTGGTAAAGCCAAGAATATACCCACCATTTTGTGGTGCTTGGAATATCTTGTAATTATGAGAACCCTGATATTAGTAGGTTTCAAATCCATGGGGGTACCCCGATAGCTGGATGGTTTGGAAATGAAAATCCTATCAATTAAAAAGGATGATTTGAGGGTACCCCCATTTTAGGAAAACCCTGATATAATGATGGCAAAGCCAAGAATATACCTACCATTTGGGGATGGTTTACAAATCCCACCCATTCATGATGGCTTTGGGGATGGTTTGTGGCATTTGGTTTACCACACTAGTACAATCAAATGACTGCACGGAGTGAATATATATCGGTTGTGGCTTATATTCATGTCCGTATATAAAATAAAGTGACAAAGTGTCTTTTAAACATGACGGCTTCACCCATACTTGAACCACTAGGGCCAAGGCCAACTCAGCAGCGGGGATTTTTTTTATGGAATCATCAGCCTCGAAACAGGCTGGTTGTAACCTTAGTGCATTATGGCGATTTAATGGAATGTATATGGAATGCAATGCGATATAAAGGGATAAGAATGGAAATTCCCGTCCCCCAATCATATCAAACACCCCCATTCGACGGTCCCAGATATGTGGTGTCAGCTCAGTCCATTGCTCAGCTGCCGTTGCCACCAATGTATCCAATGTGAACAGCGCTAGAAAAGAAGTAAAATGCCAAAAAGGGTTTCGTGGGAAGGTGGGGGAAAAACAACAAATCCACTGCTTAATCATCACCAAATTTCCATGTATTCCCCATTCAAAGATACATTATAAAACACTATTTGTTGCGCATGGTCCTCGACTTCATTGCTCTTTGGATCCTCTGGGTATCACCATTTACGACGCCAAAAATGACGACCTGTCGAGACAAACCGGTGGAGAATCCCAAGAATCGCGAAAACCTTCTGGTGTCATGAAACATGGCTGGAAAATCCCTTATAAATAGAGGTTTCTAGCTGGGAACTTCATCCAACTAAATGTTTTTGTTTAAGCTTCACCCTGTTTGTTCAGTAGGTTGAGTAGGCGACCTGTCCAGTTGCAGAGGTGAACTAGTCCAAATCACCCACTGATCCGATCAAACAGTTCGAGTCCTCGGTCAAAGGATGTGTTTTTCAAGAGTCATGCAGCAACGTTTTTTCCTTGGCGACCCTCCGGTGTCCTCAAACATAGCAGAAAGCTATGAAAATCCATGAGAATCCTCTCTAAATTAAGGTGTGTTCCCGGTAGCAGTTTGTTCCCCTAGCAACGGTGGTGATGATGATGATGATGATGATGTTGATGATGTCGACCTTGATGTCGACACTGATATTGACTATGATTACAGCGACGATGACGATTGATCTGAAGAGGCTCTGGGTTAACACCATTGCTTGGAGCTTGGATCACTGTTTGGACTCAACTGCAGCCATTCACAGCCCTTGATCAGCACAGCTGTGCTATGCTGTGCTGCCAGTAGAGATTGATTGAGGTGTTCCAGTTGGATGAGAGAGAGCAAACACTTCTTGGTCCAAGCCATCAAATCAGAAGTCTAACAAGAAGATAGACAACAAGTTGATATGCATTGAAACTATGTTGGAACGCACCAGAAATGCCAGAAAGGATGAGATGTACATCATGTTCGTGTCAGACACCACAAAAGTTGTCAGACACCACGCCGTGGTCCTTCAGCATTCTACGAAAAAGTGTTTTTTTTTTGCCATTTCCCGTAATCCAGCAATCAACCCAACAGCCCCCAAAACAGCCCATCACAGTTGCAATACATACGCATCGCCAGTTGCGATCCGCAACGGCACTGAGGCCGGCGGGTTGATCAGATTCACGACCATGAGTTTCAGGAATGATCCAATCTGACTGATATATCTTTGCTATTGGGTTTAGCCAGCTGAAGATCAACGCACTGGTTATGTCAGGAATGTTTCTTGGTTTACATCCTCACACGATCGCAGTTTTTCATGATGCCCCGGATGCAAAGGTGAATGGTCTATTTGGAGGCCAATAAATCATAAATGGTGCATGCAAACATCATCACAGAATGGGGCAAAAACCACGCAAAAACCGCGACCTTGGGGATGATCTTTCATTGTGGATCCCCTGTTGAAAATAAGGTCCATTGATGTACATTGTGATAATAGCAATGAGTCTGAATCTTAGGGATTGTCAATATCATTAAGATCTTCCTCTTTGAAATCTATGTATCGTAAACATCAAATGGTGGGGATGAAGGGGAAAGCCCATGCTTCGATTGTGTCGCCTGATTTTCCAAGAAATACAGTATCAAAAAATGATCTTCCGACCCGGATCAACCAGCGATGACATAATATGACATAGAACAACAGCCACATCCAAGAGCTGGAAGCAGTGAGATCAGGAGATTTTGGGGCTGTTGAATGATCATGAATGATCCACAGATATTGGCAATCAGTTGGCAAAAGCAACAGAAATCCCCAAATATCTGTCCCAGTGGCAGTGGCTGTCTTTCGTCCGATAACAACCCCCTTTGAAACCCTGCCTATGACATAATGCTAGGCCAATACCAAAACAATCATCCCCACTGATATCCTCATATCCGTATATTGATATATATGTATAGCCAATAGCATCAGTAGCATGCCCAATAATTATGGCCATGACTCACGGGCTCCATCCGTCCAAGCTCGACCCAGGCACAGCTCGCCCCATGAGTTATATTAACATAGACCCTGAGAATAGCTATTTTTAGAGGAAACTAATCTTCCAATCCCTATCTGCCAGGGTCTATGTTAATTTACCAGATGGTATCCTCCACGAACTTCGAAGGAAGTAAAAATAATGCTGCATATAGCTGGGATGAACTGCTGGGTATGTGTGAATATGATTGAAAATCAAGCACATTCCCCACTTTCTGGAAGAATGATGATAAATGTCATCAATCCGAGAATTCGCTGAAGGGAAAAAATTGGAAACCTCCATTTGTGGGACTCCAAAATCCATGGTTACAACATGTTTCAACATGTTTCGACCACACATGTCCCTTAGAAAATCCTTAACAACCCATTGAAAACCACCATTCTCAGCAAGTCGTTCCCCATTTTTCACCAGAAAAAAGCAGGTCAGCATAGGTCACCCCAGCTGACTTGGGACCTCAAAACCCAAGGCGCGTCCCATCTTGGTCTTTTACCACATCCCAGGGGATGGCGATGAGGCGGGAAATGGACGTTACTGGAACAAAATTAGCGGTTTAAAGCAACGGAATTCCGGATTTTTCGAGCAAATACCAAAAATTGATAAAAATGATGATTTTACCAGCAAAGTTCGGTTCTAAGCATCGAAAAGTTGGGTATCGACCAAGACTTCGGTTGAAAAACCCATGGGAAACTGGTGATTTCTCCGCACACCAGGCGGAAACGCCGAACGCCTTTCCGGTCTTGAAGCCTGATGGGCAAGTGATGTTGCAGGAGCCCGCCACCTGGACCTGGTGTTCGGAAAAGTCTAGCAAGAACGTCTTGGAAAATCCATGGTTTCATGGGGATACAATGGGAAAATCGTGCTTTTACCATCAAAAATGGTGGCTAGCTGGGAAATCTCTTACAAATGAAGATCTTAATGGGAAATCAACTAAGTAAAGGATTTTCCATTGCCATGTTTGATTGCCGGATGGTATTTCAGACAATTTCTTAAGGAAGCTATAAATTTTCCATATGTGGGTATTGAAATATGAAGACCGACCCTAAGTTCGCATCCAAGTTCTGATTGAATGATTGGCCATTTTGGATGGAACATATCACAACAACAGGGCCCACATATGATGAAGCATGGTCCATGATGGTTCAAAAGCCTGCAGCGATATGCAGCATAGATCACCCATTCAGTCCACCGAACGGCTGCTTACGCTTGACAGTGTCACTTCAAAAGCAAGACCAGCAAAAGTCATAGAACAATTATAGTGTATCTATATATAGTATACATATTTAGATTTATATATATATATACACACTTATATTGATACGTCAAAATCCCCCAGATGGAAGGGACAAAAAGGTCCGAGCCATCGGAATCGGCGGCTGGGCGTTTGCACTTCGAGTGTCGTCGCTAGGACATTCGGAGCAAGTTTCCTCTGCCTGGGACGCGGGGAGCTCAGTCACGGCCGCCAGGTCAGATGCTGGGGATGAGTCGATGTTTTGATTTAAAAAAAAAGGCCCTAAAAACAAACAAACAAACAAACAAACAAACAAACAAACAAACAAACAAACAAACAAACAAACAAACAGAGATTTTGAATCTATAATTCTATTTTTTTCTGAAATCTAATTCATGGGGTAGCCTTTTTTTTTGGCTACCCGATTCCTTTTTTTTCCTTTTCAAATTCAAAGAATCCGAATTGGAGGTACTCAACTTTGAGCAACAATGAAGCACAGTTGAATTCTGAAACCGTGGAAGTGACCATGTCCAATGTGGTGAATGAACAACAGTGACAACAGCATTCCCAACAGGCAGCACCTATTCATTCCTATTTCTTAGAAGTCATATTTTATTTACATCACGTGATTTTGGAGTCAACATCAATGAACCTCACCTGAAGCATGCTTTATGCTGACTTTTGATTTGAGTGCCCATGCTTGACACTCTAAGAAACAGCACAAGCATGTGTGTTTCCCCGGACAGTGCCCCTTAGGAGCGGATTTGCAGCATTGGATGGATAAGTCTTCTCTCGGGAGTCAAGAAAAAACCCTGAGCTGTCCGCTCAACCTGGAGTTGGAGTTCCATTTAGATGGAAATTGGTTCCTCCACTCTTTTCCATTTGTATTTTAAGTATCATGTGTCCATCCCCTATTTAGGGCTCACTTTCAAAAAGGTCAGGTCAAGAATTTGAGGGGTTGGCCTAGACAATTTGAGGAATCATTTGAACATGTAACATTAGTTGAGTAGCCCAACTTAACATTCAATGTTTGATCATAAATACCTTGTTAGTTCTTCAAGCATTTGATCACTCATCTTTTCTGTTTGCCCTGGCAGGTATCACTTTCGCTTCAAGCTGCGTTGGGGTCCCGATCCACTGCAAGTGGCATGGATGGATGTGACCAATGAGGCCTCTGTGGCCTGGGTAAAAGCTGGTTGTTGCGTGCAAAATGTCAGTACTCCTTTTTTTTTCAGAAAAAGGCTGGCTCTGTTACCAGCTTATTTTTAAGCATGAGCCCCTGGGATTAGAAGACTTACAGTGGTGATATTCCATTTCAATTCAAAAGTTTCTGTTGGATTGGGGATTGCGCGATGATGAAACGCATAGTTCCCTGAATTGATTGGACCTGCATCGTCGGTGAACTGCGGAGTTTGCAATTTTAAACCCAAAAAGGTTGTATAACCTTCACACACGGCATATAATGATGGGGTTTACAACATCACCTACAGTATATTGTAGAAACTTATCTCATCCATGGTGTGTAGCATCCACACAATTTGATGGGTAGTCTCCGCCAATTTCACATAGCCATGGAAAATAGCTCATTCATTTATCTACATATAACACTATATACATGATTTACTTCTTTCAAATGGTGATGTCCCAGTTCGTAAACTGTATGTCATTCCCAGAGTATCTCCATTATATCCCCAGAATCTCACCATTTTTGCTGGTGAAATCCTCATCGCCAGGCTGCACAAGTGCCCCTCTTCGACGGAAAAGTGGTGGCCAAGGTCAGATGACGGAGACGGAGATTGGGTGTGGAAATGGTTTTGGTTGGGATAAGCAACTGGATTGGTTGGGATTAATTATGATCATTTATTATCCCAGTTACTAATTCCCAGTTACTAGTGTGTACTATAGTTAAATAGTTACTAGTTACCCAGTTACTAGCTTGGTTATAGTGTAGTTATTTACCCACTAAAGTCCCTGGTTAGTAACTGGGATCATAAATGATTATAATCCATTGTTAGAATTTGTTAGATGGGATAACCATTAGTGGCTTCGGGGACTTACCATGGTCCAATAGTTATTAGCCACTTACGATTCGTGCGATGTCAAGTCCTGGGCGTTTACTTTCCAGCCAGCCATGTTTGATTACCAGACATGGTTGGTAAGTCCCCGAAGCCACTAATGGTTATCCCATCTAACAAATTCTAACAATGGATTATAATCATTTATGATCCCAGTTACTAACCAGTGACTTTAGTGGGTTATCCCAAACAAAACCATTTCCACAACCGGTTGGATATTATTGGCAATGGGATGATGCAAAACTCACATGATTTCTGAAGCGTTTTTGTCCAATCATGAACAGCCATCCTGCTAACCATGCATAACCAGTAAGGGCCATTATTAACCATGATATACCACATTATTTAACATTATCTATAGATATGAAAACCGTTATTACATGGTATTACCATTGTTTACCATTACTAACCATTGTTGACCATACTAGCCATGCATGATATTGAAACCAAACGGCCACAACGGCCAGCATCGCGGGCTCCCATCACTGCAGGTCACTAGGATCAGCTGGGAGTCGAAGGCGAGGGATGCAAGGGATGTGATCCACCAAAATTTGGGATGGTTTGCCCTCTGGTAAACCAACAGTTTGCTATGGAAAATCACCATGTTTCATGGGAAAATCAACTATAAATCACCATTTTCAATAGCTATCGAACTATGAATGAAGCAGTTGATGGGTCTATTTGATCAACATTCAACATTCATACAAATGCCCATTTAATTTTAAAGGAAGCCCGTTACCATTTTGAATCCATATATCAATGAGATTAAGAACCCCCTTGTCTGTTTCATTCTGGGGTACAATTCTGTGATACCAGACTGCCAAGTTT
Source organism: Symbiodinium sp. clade C Y103 (assembly GCA_003297045.1). Classification (NCBI taxonomy): domain Eukaryota; class Dinophyceae; order Suessiales; family Symbiodiniaceae; genus Cladocopium; species Cladocopium sp. clade C. Next base: position 31,421 of record BGPT01002035.1, on the reverse strand, counting down.
GGAGGATATACTGGACAATCCACCCAGCAACGGTGGATAGTAAATAGGCGGTTTAGGCTTCCCTGGATCGTGCAACTGGCATAACTGTGAATTTCTCAAATTTGGGGTACCCCAAACCAGCGATTTCCCCTTCAAGAATGACGAATAGTGACTTGAGAACTGATGGTCCCCCATTTTAGGAAACACTGAACTAGCAATTCTGGTATTCCATGAAACTTTCGTGATGGTTTTCCTATTTGGAGGGACTATTCCCACTACAAACAACTCCCCGAAGTCTCTGGGAGAAGCCCATGAATTTCGATCGGAAATTCATCTACTCTTCAGCCATTTCACATATTTCACTTTCAGTTGGGTTCAGCGCAAAGCATCATATTAATGAGTTATCACCACATTTTCGGGCAGATGAGTTTGTCCAAAAATGGTGTGTGTGTGTGTGTATCTCCCAACAATTGCTATCAACAAAAGGGAAAACATATTGAAAACACACATAGCGTGTTTTGGGCCACCCACCCCTTTCTCAGACAAAGCCAGATCTGTTGCAAAAACATGGCCCATAGCTGCATGTGTATGTTTTCGGGTAAATGTTTAAAATGGTGTTCCCGAATAGGGGTACCCCCGAATCATCCACGTCAGTTTACACTTCTAGAATCGTTTGGTCAGTATTGTACCACCCATGGATCATTCAGGGTTTCCCGAATTTGAAGTAGCCAAGTAACCCCCCAAATCTCAAAATGAAGGATACCCCACGCTGTGGCCATTATTTACCTAGGAACTCACTAATCTAAAATCCATGAAACCTCATTGAAATCCCATAAAATCCCATAACATCCCATTAAATGTATATCAATCTATGATTCCACTGTTGAGACATACCAGGCCGGCGCCCCCAATGGCGTGGCAAAAGCGGCTGCCGCGCCCAAGGCGCCAGGGGAGCGGCGTTCTGACGAAGAAAATTGGAAGATCACAAGACATATTACTGGATGAACATGGCTTGTTTATAGATTGTTTATAGGTAATTTATAGATGATTTATAGGTGATTTATAGATGATTTATAGGTGATTTATAGGTGATTTATAGGTGATTTATTGTTACCATATGACTGGGGGAATAAACATCAACCAGCCATGACTAAGGGTACCTAGGAGTACCAGGGTTTTGACCCATAACCACAGATGATTTCCAGCATTTTTGTTTGGAATATATTGAAGTCCACTATTGATAGTTAATGTATGTTGATATCCGCGTATATCCCCATGATTGCAGCGTGATTATCTCCTTTACCCAATCTCTGTAACAGATCTTCGATTCCCCAGTTCTTCGTCCACAAAAATGAACAGAGACCAAAAATTAACCAAGATTTCTGTGGATTTGGGGGTTGAAGGGATTAATGGTGATAGTGTCCGATCCTGGGGTTGATGGAGATTGGTGTTGTTGATTGGTTTCTGAAAAGCAACATAAATGAGTATGTTCAAGATGATTTGGTTGGTGGTGCCAAACATGTTTTATTGGTCCACCCGATTTGGAATGATGATTGAAATGGACGAATATTTTTGGATGGCTTGAAACAACCAACCAGTTGTGTTATTACCAAGAAACGATGCCAGCAGCCCGTGGATTTCACAAATCATTCACGTTTGCATAGGTGACAGTTGGAGTTAGATGGGGAAGATACCTTCAATCCTTCTTGGCCTCATGGTTTTTTTGGTCGTATTAAAAACTCTCCGCAGTGCGGAAAAACATGCAACAGATTGCAACAGGCATCTTTTAAAAAGTGTTACCATCTGGTAAATTAACAGTTCGACCCTAGCAGTCATCGGGATTGGAAGATGAGTTTCCTCTAAAAATAGCTATTCTCAGGGTCGAACTGTTAATATACCAGAGGCTACTTGTGAAATTCTGCCATCCTGTGAAGCTGCGCTCAGCCCCCGGACGTGCTGTCCTTCGATAGCCCCGGTGCGCAAGCCGGTGGTCTGGGTGGGCTGGCAGCCAAACCCCTGGATGCAATGGTGTCCCACATTCAACAGAACTTGAAACCTTGGTGGATTTCACCATATGAATTGATTAATTTGAATGTTTTACCATACTTATACTTCAATATGGGGGGTTCCTAAAATGGGGGTACCCAAAAATGGATGGTTTCTAATGGAAAATCCTATTAAAATGGATGACTTTGGGGTACCCCTATTTTGGGAAACCTCCATGTTGGTTAGTGTGATCGATACCAATCCCCCAAGGCCTTGGCCCCGCGCCGGCACCAGCGCCGGCACCAGCTTCCGCGCCGTATCCGGCGGCGGTGTGGATCTCAGAGGGAAATGGAGATTACCCATTAATTTTAAGTGGAGTATGACTCATATATTATATATATATGATATAGTTATACATATATGATTATGTATATATATATATTGATGATCATGTACATGTATATATAAATATAGTTAATTAAGTTGGTATCCTTCATATTAATCCATATTAATCCATATCATACGTCAAACTGTAACTGACGCCTGAAGCCTTCAAAAAGTCGCCACTTCCAAAGAGGAGAATCATCTTGTTAGATGCAAAGGAGGTGAACCTTGGTTTGCAGGCTTCCGGTGCATGTTTAGCCACAAATGGAGGAAGGCTATATCTCACTGAAGATTCAAAGAGCCGCTTCCATCCATGTCCCTTTTCATGTAGGTTAAGAAACAAGACCCAGGGACCCCACGACGCCGATATGCATTTTGTTTGTTGACAAACTATTTCTTTGGGTAATGTTTCAAGCTCTGACATTTCGCCGTATCTAAACCCTTGGGGTTGCTGAAGATGGACCATTTCGGGAGTATAATCAACCACAAAACACACCAGTCCTTCAATACGTTTTTCTTTGTTTTTTCCATTTCCAATCGTGCCACCTGCCATGTATCTTCTGGGTACGGATCGAAATTGTGAATCCCAAAGACTGAATCCTGGTGCATCCTTTTTTGACAACTGAATTGGACATTGGATGCCCTCAGATCCCCACATCCTGCCTGGTCAACGCTTCGGTTCTGAGGGTCCCAAGGATGATTTCGACATGCTCTTCAGTTGAGACGGCAATGGCCCTGCGATCACGAGAGGAGGTAGAATGTGTATTTCATGGATTTGTTTAGAGACAGATTTAACCGCCATTTAGTGCGGAAATATGGGGATGTAGCCAACATTAGCCAACCATACTATTTGGAGAATATGTATTTGATGATAGTATTATTACCATGATACAAACGAATTCCAATGGATCATGTTTTCCTGTTCAATTGCAATTTTGGGGTACACCACAAAATGTAGGCAAACCCCTCTTCTGATCATGATTCAAAGGAGAAAGTACTGGGATACAACCAACATCAACCAACACTGACCATTGGAAAAAATCACTAAGTGACTTCGATACCCATGAATATCGATTACTATCCATGAATATCCATTATTACACAATATTCATTATAGAATAAAATCCACTATTAATGAATATCCATTATAAAATATCCATAAGTATCTCTTAGTATCCAATCCAATTGACTGTTGGTTTCCGATGATCCGATGATTCCTCCAATCGTGCGAAACGCCCCAGCGAGCTGAGATGACGATCGCAACGGCTGCAGCTGTTGCCTGAGGCTACTTGTCATCATTATACTGAGATATGTACTGATGATATTTCGGTTGATTGATTAGTATTGCTGAATAATATAGATATCCTAGATATAATGATGTTTGAACATTGACTAGGCTCAATGAGATGATTAATGTCATGTTCCAATTGTGTTTTGTTGAGTGCCCGCATCGATCAGCTTTTCTTTGCCACTTCAAAGCTAGGTAGGTCTACACCCCTCTTCCAGGGGGGCACTGGCTCACCAGAAGCTGCAACGCAAAAGCTTGCGATGGCAACCGCTCTGGCGAAAGGTGTCGATGCTGCTGCTCTGGATACCCCATGTGACCCGTGGATTTGAGGAATTACAGATCTCCACCTGCAGCTAGATCTAAAGTGGGGCAGCAGACGTCAATGGTGGTGTTTTCGGGCAAATCAGCTTGAGCAAAGGACTTGGCCCTTGGACCCAAAATAAAAATGTATGCAGATGTTAGATCAAAATATGATGTATGTTGAATTATGTTGAATTATGTTGGCTATTCCCAGATCTCTCCCCTTTGATGATTTCATTGCCATCTCGAACCTCGGCCCCAGCGTGGCCGCGAAGCGCCCAAACCCCCCGGCCTCGTCGCCGCGATGTCGGGGACACGGGACGAGTGTGTGTTCATGGCACGCCTGGCAGAGCAAGCCGAACGCTTCGAAGATATGGTGGAGTTGCTGGGCGAAGTTCGGGGCGAAGACCTGGAAAGGGGGGAAAATGGTAAGAGAAATGGGCCTGGAAACACATGACATGAGGGATATTTCATGAATATAATTGGGAAGTAGATCCATGGTGCCAAAACCACCTCAAAAGTCTGGTGGAAGTATCAAAATAGTGGTAAGAAAAGAAAGGGCAAGACTTGAAATTTTGGGCATTTGCAAAAACTCGGATGGCTCAACCTTCAGATTTGTTGTGTCTGCAGTCAAAAATGGGGATTGAACCCACACTTGGTAGGGATTTCACCCTCAAAATCATCAACATAGTGGGGACAAACAATGATCCAGACAAACTACCATCTGAGCAGCGTTCTAAAGTCACCTTTGTATATTTAGTATTGGGCTGGAAATAATTAATCTGAAATGTGATTTTGTCCTGGGTTTCTTAAGGTTGGCGTAANACGTAAGCAAAACCTTGGGAAACGTAAGAGTTGCGTAAGCTTTGCCGTAAGCCAGAATTATCGGATTACCAAAAAGAAAGACTTTTGACCATGGCTCATCTGGTTATTTAACATAGCCATGGAAAATGGCTAATTTTGGATGATTTTCCCATTAAAACCTCTATTTATAGGGGATTCTCCATGGCTATGTTAAATAACCAGAGGGTAAGTTCAGAAAGACTTCAAAAGATGAAAGCGCCTGAAACAATCGTTCACCCCAGTTTTGGCGAACCGCGCGTCAGTTTGATGGCCGCGATGGGAACTGTGACCAACCTAATGTGGATAGATGAGACTTTGACCAGCAAAAATTGGGAGATTGTCCAATGGCGATTCACAAGCCACCTTGCTATGAAAAAAAATGGAAGACGACGATTGCGAGGTGGATTTAAGGGGGTCTCCCAAAATCTTCGGGAATTCTGAAAAGCGCTACCACCTCTGGCGTTGTAACATGTTGGAACCCTTCAGATCAAGCCTATTTTTTCCAGCGGGATTTGAGCGGAAACCGTGCTAGGTCATATGAGTCATGGTCAACACGGGTGGCTACCAAGCTCCTGGGGATGGTCATGGGATTTAAAAAAAAGCGGCATCAGGATGTCTTCTGTGGGATGGATGACCATGGCAAGCTGGAAAATCCCCGAACTCAATGGAGGTTTAGTTCGCATTTGGAAATGATCATGGAACTATAGCTAGTGGATTTTCCAGCCAGCCACATTTGATGACACAGGAGGGTAATGAGTTTGACATGTTTTGACCATGGCAGATATATTCACTGGATTGGTTTAAGGGAAAATTTACAGGAAACCTCTATATTTGATGGGGTTTTCACCATGGTTTCCGGTTAAGATTTTCCCTTTAACCAATCCAGTGATATATAGCATATAGATGCATATAGCTTTTCTATGCTTTTCTCACATTTCATCCACCAAGGTACATGAAGCGTGTGGCATGCATGGGTCCTCGCCCCAGCGATGTGACGGGTAAAAGGAAGGGTAACATGCCTTTCATCTGCATTAAATTGGGAAATATGGGGGTTTCCTGAAATGGAGGTACCCAAAAATGGATGGTTTATAATGGAAAATCCGGATTTAAAATAGATGATTTGGGGGTACCCCTATTTTAGGAAACCTCCATACACCTTCTGGAAAACATGTATATCTGCTTATGTAACTGGGTTGACGTCAATGATATAAGTGATGGATGTGATTTAACAGTTGAATACCCTCTGTTAGTGGATATGATTTGACAGTTTGATTTGGAAGCCATGGCCCATAGAAATAGATGATTTATGATGATTGGTGGTTTTCCATGGCTTCATTAAATTGCCAGAGAGAAACCCTGGGCATCGATCAGCACAGACATGGGAAAATCCATGAACATCCCAACTTTTAATGCCACAACACGGAGGATCAACATCGAACCAATGGGGTGATCTACCAGCTTTTCTACTGGTGTTTAAGCCGTAATCAACAACTCCCCCCGCTGATTTAGAGCGGGTCCCAATTTTATCCAATTTTGATGGCAATCGATTTCATTCAATTCATTCTTTTGGAGGTCACCCCCGCAGTGAATAGTCAGGGTGTGTGACTCTGGGGTCCACATTTGTACTCGAAAAGAAATGGCAAGTGCAGTGCTCCAGCAGGATTGCAAGACACTTTGAATTATGTTTGAATCATCGACTTCGAGGGGAAGCTGATCGCTTCATATTTCTAATTGGGGGTTTCCTAAAATAGGGCTACCCCAATAGCTGGATGGTTTTTTTCGTGGAAACTCCGGATTTAACATGGATGAGAACTGGGGGTACCCCTATGACTTAGGACACCTCCAATTGCTTCTGGATGGCAGAGGCCACTAGCTCTCCATGGATCCCCATGGTCTGATACGCCGTTGGCAGGTTCCGAGTTGAACTTGGACGAGCGGAACTTGTGCTCTGGCGGATCGACTGGTTCCCCCAAAGAAAGCGGTCTGGTCCAGTGGCTTCAGGATGTAATTATCAGAAAGACCGGGTGCAAAATTCCTGAGTTCGTAGTGAGTCCTACAACAAGAGGTTTTTTTTGCCGGATATAAAACGAATGTCACCATGCTTGCTGTCTACTTATCCCAATGATGTATCCTATTTTACCAAATGTTTGTCCCTGGGGATCCGTTTTTCTCGCTGAAATTTCTCAAGCTGTTGGTCGATTGAAATCCCATTTCACAGTCCCTTGGGCAATAGAATTTTGACTTCAATACAAAATGAACGCTGAAATGGATTTCAATGTTCAATCTGTTTCGGGCATCATAATATGTTTAAAAACTCATTTACTGCCGTATCAAAAATGCCAACGGAAAAAAAAAAAAACATTACCTAGTTGACTGATTTCCCAAGGTATAAACTTACAGCTTCCGCAATTGTCCCAGCGAACCATCTTAGATTTCTGGGCAAGAAAAGAACGAGAGAAATTTGATTCTCCCCCATTTCTTCGTGGGTTTTCCACGTTTTTTCCCCTTGTTTTGTGTCGGTTTTCCACCACCAAAACATCACCAAGACGTCCCAAACGTGCGGCCCCGGGCGCCGACGTTTTGGAGGTTCTCCGTGGCGTACAAGAACTCGGTGGGTGCCCGACGCCAGGCGTGGCGTGCTGTACCTTGGTATCCGTTGGTATCAGGAATTCTTGGGTGATTTGAATGGCTAGGATGGCTATTTTAGGGCTATTCATTGAAATATTTACTGACATGTTTCATGCAATTTTCACGCATTTCTGGCGAAGATTGTGAATTCTGGGGATCTAATGGCTATTGAATTATTGAATGGGATTAAGCTAATGGTGAATGAAGCACTAAAGTAGTCCCCTATGATATTACCACAATCACCCAAAAATGGTTGCAATAATTTTAAGGATTACAAAATACAATAATTCAAATGATATAACTATGAATAATTGATAGTATTAGCTAGTGATTATGGAGGTTCAATAATTACTGTAGTTTGGTTTGTAATCATGTTTTAAAGTAATTATTGCATTTGTTTGACGTTATTGTATTTGTTTGACTTGTCACATCAGCTCCGTCATATACCTTAGTATTACACCCCGTAAATTGATTATTATAGAGTCTATGATTTTTCAAAGTGAATATAAATAGTCATGATATGTCATAATGTAATATTAGTTTCACAATCATAAAATAGTTGGGTGAAATCTTGTTTGAATATGTTCACACTACGAGTATTGGATAATAGTAGATTGTAGTAGATCATAACAGACAAGAGTACATAGTGCTAGATGCGACTCGATAATTGTGATAATAGTAGATGTTTATAACTAAGAATAGATGATGGTCAATAGTGGATAGTAGAACCTTGTGGATATTGACAGTCAGCAATAGAAAATTTTCGAGGATAGTTAGCAATATAATGTTTAACAATATATCAAAATAGATAATGATAGAGAATGATAATATGATGATAGTCAATGTTTAAGAATAGATTTGTAGTACTGTAAATAATGAGAGATATTGATACGAAACAAAGATAGATAATGGAAAATAGCGATGATAATGCTTGTGGAAACAATGATGCTGACTGTGATGATTATTAATTATTAGGATCATGAGAATCAACATGATCACGACAACCACGACAATGATAATGGATACATTATGTGTGATTGTAATTTACGTCCATTCTCTATTTGAATATGATGATACTTATTTAAAGCAAACCCACATCATATCCTGAGTCCTGGATTTCACAAAGACATTTGGTAGAGCTCAAAAGCAACAGAATATTTGGGAATATGATTGGGATGTACTAGTATTATATAAGCAGATTGAGCAAATTGCAACAACACCGGTGGGTGAATTATTATGCATTGTTTTTCCAAATGTTTATTCTATTCTTGATGATTGAATTAAACTAGTAACTACTGTAATCTAGTCAGGCAAAGTATTTCTTAGGAATTCATAGAAATTCTGATTTTAGAATACAACGGATTGGTGCTTCCGGGTTCCTTTCTGTTCAGGTATGATCATCCCAGGGTCAGTGTGGCCCAAATTTGGATGTGTTTCTTCGACAGCGGTTGGTAGTTAGCACAAAAAAATAGCATATATAATACATACGTATATATATATATATATTATACACGTATGTATGTGGGTTTAGATGGAAACTGGCTCGGTTTACTAGGTGTTAATCATGTTTAATCCATAGACCATCTACAAATGGGTGATTTTCCATTGCAAACGGTTATCAAAAAAATCTGATTGGATGTTGGGATGTCACTTGGGATGACGACATGTCCCAAACAAACAGCCAACGAGAGAATCTTCAGGGAGAATTCACCCATGCAGACCTAAAATCCAAAACCAGCTACCCTTGGGTAGTCAAACATGGCAATAAAAGATCAGTTTCATTGTATCCCATCTAAACCCATCTAAACTCATCCATTCAATTGAAAAATAGATGATTCCCTCTAAACTCATCTTTTCTCTAGCTTCAAACCCAGGTGAACACGCTGGAGAAGCGGGAAGCCGCCGCCTCCAAGGGCGCCGCCATCTTGGAGTTGGTGCAGAGATATCGGGAAAAGGCGCCAAACCGAAACCGGGGACATCGTGGGATGGGGTCATGGGATGTGAATACCCTCTGGTAAACTAACAGTTTGCTATTGAAAATGGCCATAGAAATAGTGGATTTTCCCATAAAAAAAATGGTGATTTTCCATAGCAAACTGTAACAGTTTACCAGAGGGTATGGGAATTTTGTGGGAATGACATATGGAGATATATTGGGGATAGCATGGGATATGAATACACCGTTTTTTTGGGGGAAAAGTTGTTTGATGCGGATATAATAGGGAAATATTGGAAATATATGGGAGATAAAATCTATATGGGGATATAATGGGAATCCTCTGGGAATATACGGGAATGTTGAACAGAAATATTGAAGGGGTACAAAACTAAGACAAAAATGCGATATGGTAATGTACAGGCTCATAGAAGGAATATACATATATATATATACACTATATACAGTCTAATAATTAGATGTGTACCTGCACAGTTTGGTTTGGTGTGGTATGTGGTCAACACCGATACACCGAAGCCTTGCGTGCTATGATCGCACCCACTCGGACTGCTTGTTGCGAAGTTACGGTTGTAATGTGTATAGGAAAGTGAAATTCAATGCTTGGTGAAGGTGGTGTATTGCAGGGAATTAGATTGGATGGATGGAGGGGTGGCGTCGAAGCCGGCATTGTTGCGGGGTGGGACTCTGCAGCAACAATTGGGGGACGGCCCACAAAAGTGAAGCTTTGATTTTGACTGAGCAGTAAAATGTGGCATTTGATCACAAGTATGAAAGAACATCAAGCCACAAGTGTGGAACAAGCGGAAAAAAGTATTGGGAGTTCATCAACAAAGTATAAGGATAAAACTATGACACAACCAACTTTTTTCCTTGCTGAGAGTGACGATGCTTGATAAGACCAAGTAGGAGTTGGGAATTGCTCGAGCTTTGCTCGTCTTGGTCGCCCAATTTGTGGCATCGAAGCAAATAAGCATAGGGTTTCCACGAGATAATTTGACCTGGCAATTTGGGTAATACCCATGTTCAATCGGAAACTTCAATTTTAAGATATAATCTATGGTGGATGTCCATAGCCATGTTGGATTGTGGAACTGGAATGATATTTGGGGGTTGTCCAAAACATTGGTATATACATGGGTGTCCCTATAGTTGTGGTATGTGTATATATATATATATACCATGTCCAAAACATTATAATTGTGGTATATATATTGAATCATGTATACATATAGCAAAATTTCCATAAACCGACCAATGGGGATGGATCAAAACCTATCATACCATGTACGCCCCACAACGGCGCCCAGGTAGAGGGAGAGTTAAGCGGCAAGTGCCGAGAGGCGGCGACCCACAGTGACGGCGGTGTGTGGCGGAAACGGTGAGAAGACATGGGTGGCCTAGGAAATGTCGAATGAACTCGTGGGCAAAGCCTAAAACTGCTATGAAATCATGGGAACAATGATGGTCATCCATGATAAACCATGACAATGCATGAGAAAGCATGATAAACCGCTGAATTCCGGTAAGATTTTCCCGTGATCTTTGGACAACTCCACATCCCATCGTCCCCTTTTTTGTCCCGCAGGTGTTGAAGATCCTCTTCGAGGAACTCATACCGAAGGCTGGCAGCAGCGAGTCCAAGGTCTTCTATTTGAAGATGAAAGGAGAGATGGGCAGAGATGGGTGAAAGTAAAGACTATCTGTGCCCTCCGGTGATCAAACATAGCAATTGGAAAATCCTCTATACATGGAGGTTTGTAGCTGGGAAAATCACCTGTAAAAGGAGATGTTCAATGGCTATGTTAAATGACCAGAGGGTAAGTGGCAAAAGTCATTTCTTTGCATATCCACTTGATACATACATATGTGTATATATATATATACACAACTGGCTTATTTTTTGAATTTCCGTCTTACCAGATGGGTGAGATGTTGTGTAGCATCCTGATTTGGAGAAGTTGATGCATCTAGTTTAAGGAATGGCTTTGTATGTTGCCAAAGAAATATCTCCGATCGATGTAGATTTGCATGTTGTTTGGCATTTGGTTGAGGGGTTGAGACCAACGTTTGAACAAGGTGGTAAGTAGACCGGTTGGATCTAGATACTCAGTGTGGGCTGAGAACTCGTGGAATCTAATAGCTCTACAGCCTGTCAAATGGAATGAAATACAAGAGTAGGGGATGCAACAAATCAACATAGCTACGGCTGAACCCTTAAATTTTGATGGTTTATTCATACGAATTGCCCAATTTACTGGTTGCTTGACACCCAAGTTTGAGCTTTGAGAGGCTATGGCTACACGGGGGAAGCAAAAGTAGTGTGGATTGGGAGGATGAGAATGTTGATTATGATCATCGTTATCATTCAGTGAGTATTCGCTCTTGTTCTTGAAACGACGGCACAGTTTTTGCAGTTTGAGCTGTGCATTTGGGTGCCCCATATCACGCTCCATGTTTTCTTGATTCTGTAGCCAGCGACTGATTTGTAGGAGACTACCATCGCTACCTCTCGGAATTTGCCACGGGCGAGAACCACAGCAAATGTGCGCAAGAGGCTGAAGGGGGGTGTCATGTTGGGTGGGAATTCATGAGCAACCCTGGATAGATGCTGTACTTTAGTACTTTTTGTCTTAGGTACAAATGGATAATGGAGAAAATTACTATATTTAATATACGTATGTATTTATTTATTTGTTTATGTATTCACCAACCAGCCAAGGATTTCACGTTTTGCATTTCAGGGATATTCCAAGGTGATGCCTTTCAACGTTCTCAGTGGCTCAAAGCACTTGTCCGTGCAATTTAAGTATCTCCAGTGGCGCATGCTGGTGGATGGCTCTTGGTTCACCAGGATGTCATCCAGAGAAAATAAATGTGGCAAACAGCAAACTGGTCATATCAATTTGAATTGGTCTGTTTTCACATCACCATCTTCAATAGGTAAATCACTATGTTTATCATCTATTTCTATGGGCCATGGCTTCCATGGCGAACTGTTAGTCATAACCAGAGGCTAACTGGATGTTTCAATTAGTTCTCAAGCAGGAGAGGTCCAGCCATTCATCAGCTGAGGTTGCAGAGGTTCGATGTTTGTGTGGCATTTCAACAGTCATAGCATCTTCAAAAGTTCAACAACCAATCGAAACAAATCAAAAATAGCCATAAACGGTCATAAATAGACATCAAATTCCCAGTTACGTATAAGGTAAAGAGTTACTCAACCAATTCTCAACATAGCAATGAATACCTTAGGGTAAACTTACGTGGTTTCCCCAGTCAGATAGTCTACAAATTATTGATGTTTCACATGTTATAAGGTTGGTTTGCCCTGGGGTAGCCAATGATAAAGCCAACCCTTTTCAATCGCTCACCATTAACGCAGGCGCACGACGCGTACCAAAGCGCCTCAGAGACCGCGATCTCAGAGCTGCCGGCGACGCATCCCGTGCGCTTGGGTCAGCGGCTAAGATTTAGCGAAGGAGTTGTGTGGTTTGGGATGATTGTAATGGGCTTTGGATGGTTGGAATATGGTTGGAATGTAAGCCATTAAATAACCATTAACTAAGCGTTAGTCCAATAGGGTATCAAATATAACCATCATTCAACGATATGTATATATATATATATATGTATGTATATCGTATTCATGGTAAATTGATAATGGTATATGATGAATTGATATAAAATAAACCAACCATCTAATAGGATATAATAAACTAACCATATTAATTTGAATTTGATGGGACATGATTAATTGACCATGAATCTAATAGTATTCAGTAGCCATTCGGCCTTGAGCAATCCATTTTCATTGGGATTTACATATAAGGATTGCCAAGATAGGACAGATTCCCAAACTCATGAATACATGTTTTTGACCGTGGCACCTATGTTATACCCAACTAACTATATCATTCTATATCTATATCCAATCTTGGTTTTCTGTGGAAAACTGATTTGCCAACAGGAGTGGAGGATAAAGCCATGAAGAATGGGAAGGTACTTGGGATGAAATGGGATACAACCAACATTGATGCTTATCAACTAATGCTGTGATTTGGGATTTTTCCAAGATGAAGTTGCCAGGAAATGGTGGACATCAAATGCTGGGAGAGTGATGATATTCCAGAGGAAATGCAAGTACCCTATGTTCAGAATAAGCCATTTTAGAGATTGCAAGTAACTTTTCCCACTTGATTTGTTGATGGAAAAGTTTGAACCCCGGTTTTTCAGGACCAGTTTCAGTAGATCAATGATTGGTCAATGGTTGGTATTCATAGGAAATCATCAACTAGTATTATTTAGTATAATGATTGATGAATGATGGATGAATAGTCAATTCGTTGGTTAATTCATTGGTTCATTGGGCTGATTATGGCTGATTCATTGGTACAGATTGTACAGAAGTGAAGGGGTGGCCACTCTCAAGGCCTCGCGCTGAATTTCTCGGTGTTTTACTACGAGGTCTTCTCTTCTCCAGTCTCTTTGGCCTTCGGTGGGTGCTGTTTGGTTAGGGCCTTCATGGGCAAAGAGGAATGGATTTTCGGGTTAAAATGGGGATACAATGGGGATTCAATGGAAAATACTGGGTATGATGAAGATATCATGGGAATACTGAGATATATCTGGATAAATTGGGATAAATCATGTCGCGACCTTCGCGATGCCAGGATTGGGGGAATCACCGCAAACGGCCAAATCATTCAGGTGAGGTTGACACTTTGCTTTGAGGAAATTTGAGTGTTTCATGCATCTTTCAGGTGCCATCGCTGAATAACAGCACGGCGTTTCGAGTTGGGGGTTCTCCTTGGGCTTCAGCTGGGGAGGGCCCCTCCAATGAAGGTAAAAGGCCAAATCATTCAGGTTGGTGAGTAATAAATCCATGTATGTCTCATTATGATGTATCATGATGTATCCAGATTGATGACACCGGTTCTTGTCAGTTGCCTACTTCTATAATCTTCTATATTAGAGCTTGAGTTCCAAAATCACCAGAAATAAAGTGACTCAACAACACCTGTCAGTGGCCGGTGAAAAACGCTGCTTAGCAAGTGGGTTCTCTCATCTACAACTGCGTATAGCTGGGTGTTTATCTTTCACTGATACAAATGGATTTCAATGAGACTATAACTGGGTGAGGTTAGTTCACCATAGCCATGTGTATACATAGATTCTGTGATATTCTGTATATATGTATATTACATTATATTACATTACGTACATATAATATACATTAGTTTTTCTTGAAATGGTTGATTGACCTCCCCAAAGAGAAAGGGCCATCAATTGACAAGAAGATGAAAATACCATGAACAGTTTTTGATAGTTTTTGTTTTTCCACGTGTTTTCCGAAATGTTGCAGATTCGCCTAGGAGAAGGCCTGTCTTCTGTCGAAGGCGGCGTTCGATGACGCAATGGCCGTCATGGACAGCCTGGACGAGGTGCGCAGTGTGTTAACCATTGGAACCATTCGGGTAACCTATTGACAAACCCAAATGAATGTATCATTTATTTTATAACCATGTGGTATCCTTTTACATCATTCAAACAGTTGGACATATGTATATTTTAATGTGACTAGCGGAATTTACAACAATACTTTCAGTACATAAAGTGATAAACTGTTGCCAGATCTTTGAAACGATGTAAAATGATATAGCACAACATATCTTAAGCCGTTTCAAATACTAAGATATGCGCCACTCTCAGTGCTTGCCTGTTGGGGAATGCATGGAGGCGATTCCGCACCACCTGCAGTTTGGACCTGCAGAGAACATCACCAGCTATGCCAGTGATGAACATGGATCATTGCCCCAGAGATTATATCACATTATGTTGTTAATGGATATTTTCATGGACCTCCAATCATAGAATTAATGAACCTAAAAATGGTAAACACCATCTTTGACACTTGAAAAATCACGTTCATTCGACGTTAATACTAGTTGGGACAATTCTCTTCGCACAGGACAGCTACAAGGACAGCGCTGCAACTTGGTGGCTACTTTTTGGGGCAGATGGCACTGCAGATGACTTACCCGACTTTTAGTAACCATATGTAACCCTTTTTTCTGAGTTCACCTGGTAACCAACAGCATTGAGGCACAACTTGATGCATTGCTATTGGCATGATGTATATGATTGTATATGTATGTGTAGATATACATGTATAATAGATACATATATGCACCGTGAAACATTAAGCCCTTCTATCCAGTTGCATTCATCAATGAAGCAGATCAGTTTCAATTGGGTGATCAAAAATTCAGCAAAATTCCCAGTGAGTCATGGCAGCCGCCCAAGGCAATCATGCAGCTGCTGAGGGATAATTTGACCCTTTGGACCTCCGATATGCAAAATCCCGGCAGCCACTTGGCAGGAAAATTGATTTTAGCCGTGAACCTTGAACTCAAAGAAGACACGAAGACACGAAGCTTATGAAATACCAGCATATGCGCGCGCATTCATACGTAAATACATTATAGATATGCAAGTAATGCGTTTACATATGCATACCTTTGTTTTATACACATATGTGTATGTACGCAATTTCACCGTTCAACAGGCGCAGGTGGCGATGGAATGACCATGGAGGATTTCTCCTAGGACTGGTGCGAATGTGGCCGTGAACGCATGGGGAAGATTTGTTTTTGTCAGTCAAAATGGGGTTGCAAAGTCAACCGTGTTCTTTGTATATTTCAGGATATAAGGGCTGCCGCCCCTGCCGCCGACCCCGGACACACAAAGTGAGATGGCAGCAGAACTCTGAATCCCACAAAAAAAGAAAGCTGCTCTTACTGGCTTACCTTCTTCTGCTGCTGACGCAAGAACAGCCCCCAGACGCTTCAGAAAGCTAGCCCCCCAGAAGGAAAACACCATGGCAGTGAAGGACGGAAAAGCTGCAAAAGCAGACGCAAAAACTGCCTAACGTCCTTTCTGAATCCCACAAAAAANATCCCAAGAGAAGGTTTCAATCACAGCCTCACAGCCCAACCAGAACCCAAGCTGCCTGCTGCCTGCTGCCTGCTGCCTGCTACCAGGCCCCCCGTGAGGTGCTAGGGGCTGCTGCTACCCAACTGAAAAGGTCTTTAAACGGGAAAACTGCCTAATGTCCTTTCTGAAAC
>BGPT01002035.1:0-11029 GCA_003297045.1 Symbiodinium sp. clade C Y103 | reverse complement strand
GCTGCTGCCGGAAGCTTGCTGCCTTCTTTTGCTGCTGGCGCAAGAAGCCCCCAGACGCTTCAGAAAGCTAGCCCCCCAGAAGGAAAACACCATGGCAGTGAAGGACGGAGAAGCTGCAAANCGGCTGCTGCTACCATTGCTAAACAACCTCGAAAAAAAACACCTGCCGGGGACAAAACACCATGCTACTGAGGGACGAAACACTTGCTGCTGCTGCTGCTGCTGCCTGCTGCCTGCTGCCAGCGGCTGCTGCTACCATTGCTAAACAACCTCGAAAAAAAACACCTGCCGGGGACAAAACACCATGCTACTGAGGGACGAAACACTTGCTGCTGCTGCTGCNCGGCTGCTGCTACCATTGCTAAACAACCTCGAAAAAAAACACCTGCCGGGGACAAAACACCATGCTACTGAGGGACGAAACACTTGCTGCTGCTGCTGCCACTACTGCTGGAGGCTGCTGCTAAACAACTAAACAAAACTGCTGCTGCTGGCTGCTGTACCTGCTGTGCAACCTCTCTTCCCTAACGCGCTCCCCCTTGCTGTCGGCCGGGGTCGGCGGATATTGGGACTTAGATATACAGACAGACCCACAGATAGGTAGATAGAAAGGTAGATAATTGATAGATAGATAGGGAAGATATTTGCCTTCAAGTTATGGGGACATAGTATGGGGATATATTATATGTATACATATTATATGTATAATACATATATAACCACGGAAACTCATGGTAAAGTATTAAACTAATGGAATTGTAGATATGTGAGTGTGTTTGAGAATACGCATCCCCAAAATCAGCTTCTCATGTTTGTTTCTCCACGGTTGCAATTTTGGACTTTAAGACAAACCCATTGGTCCCCAATGTATGATCATCAAATGATGGCAAAGGATGATGAAGTACTGGACTTGGGTAGCCTATGTCCAAGAGGGGGTTTCCTAAAATGGGGGGTACCCAAAAATGGATGGTTTATTTATAATGGAAAATCCCAATCTAGAAGTGGATGATTTGGGGGTACCCCTATTTTAGGAAACCTCCAAGATTGTCCAAGCCAGGATGGCTTAACCCAGCTGGCAAGATATGGCAAGGCTGCCCCAGTTCCGAGGCTCCAGGTGTTAGAGATTGAAACCCAACAGCTGCGCTGCTGTTAGGAACTCAAGTTCTTGAATGTTGCTATGTTTTGCTATATGGTGGTTTCCTTAAATGGGGGTACCCAAAAATGGATGGTTTATAATGGAAAATCCCAATCTAGAAATGGATGATATATACTAAATTAGTTCAGTGAACCTTCAATTTTGTAACCGCTTGTGTACATGTAGGTGTTTTTCTGCGATTTAATAAATGCACCTTTACGCAACATGGGTTTTGCCCAATTTCTCTTGCTCTGGTCGTGTAAGTTCAGCCAAGTTTCGCAAGCATTTCTTGCCTCTGGGACCATCTTGGATCCATGGGCCTACTGTTTTTCGACTTCAATGCCTGTTGTAACTTAGTAGAGTTGTCATTGTTATTCAGTTATGAGTTTGATGATGATTAGTTAAATTAAATTCCATATTATTACTTCAGTCCTTGTTTGGCATCGTCTCCCTACCTAAGCCCAGCATTTTCCTCACCTTCAGGACCACCAGCGTTTCTCAACGGCGATCTGTTTCGTCTCACCAGTCCGATGTGAAGAGGGGCATCGGCGGCAGAACCCCTCTGCAGGTCTAACCGAGTGCCCAACGGTCACTTTTGCTTGCACACAAAATTTTGGAGGACAGCAAGGATGATTTGAGGAATACCATTGGGATCAAATTGTCTGTTTGCCATGACCATGTGATAGCTTCAATTCTTCAGTGTTTCCTGCAGCGGTGGTGCGTTTCACGAGATATGGAGGTCGCCTTTCATACGGAGGCAGCCTTAGTGATGCATGGTGTTCGTCATTCACAAGAAAAGGTGCATGTGAGTGGCGCGAAATTAGGGGAAATATGGGATACTTCGGGAGAGATGTGGAAATGTATGGAAATGTGTATCTGATGGGGATTGCGGTTCGTGTCAAACTTGAGGATTGACCTATATTCACCTCTAATTTGTGGCTACATGACAGACACCACATGCTTGTGTTTGGTGATGATTTCTTGACTCGCGCGAAGTGAGGATAATTCCCAGATCTATTCATCCTAATTGGGAATGCTAGGATGATAGGTACCCTCCAGTAGTCAAACATCGTTTTCTGGAAAACCGCCCATTTAACTTGATGATTTTCCCAGTGAACTAAACTTCCATTTATTTGTAAATCTATACGGTATTTCCATGCAACCGCTATGTTTGATGACACCGAAGGGCATTCGTTTACTCTTCAATGTTCCGTTGTATGATTTTGATCTGGATCGGCCTCCTGCGGGTCGCCTGGTGAATGGCGAAGGAGAAGTTGACGTGACAAAAGATGTCATGGGGTAAGACTAGCCATGATTCATGGGATGAGTGATTTTCATGATCCCTTCAGATCCACTGGTCTAGTGCTAGCTTGATTTCCCGGTGCTTGGGATGGTCATCAATATTCATCAATCCATTTTCATCGGGATTTATATACCCATTATTATATGGATTCAACATATGGGATGGATGACCAAAAACTTTTAACCATGGTTTGATGGCACATTTGGATCTTTCTGGGTGCCCCAAGTTGAGGGCCCTGTGAAGTTCTATGAAGGCCTTGAAGACCATGAGGGTCTCGGAAGCTGGTTGTGCCTGGGTTTATTCATGTTGCTTCCATGAAAATTGGTATGGTCAACAAGCTACTCAACCTAGACCAGGGGAGGTTCCAGAATTATATATCATGTTGGCCCATTCAACCGACCTCAAAAGCATCTGATGCTTTGCTTGGTCCATCGCCTCGAAACAAGACATTTGATGCGCCATGGAGACCTGTCCTGCTCAGTCGCCATGACACATTTCTCGTCATTTCTCCTAGCAACTTGACAGAGCTCAGAATGCTTACTCTAGTCTTCAAGATAGATCGCACGCATGAAGTTGGCCAATGATCGGAGACACAGCTTGACCAAGCCCCACAGATCATGGGAAACGATATGGGAAACGGGAAACGACTCCCAGATGGGTTCATGTCACCTTTGTAGTTTGCCCAAACCTCCCCCCAAAATGATATGATATGTTTAGATCAATAATTGGCAAATCGAGGTTACCTGGTTGCTGGTTTCAAACAGTCCTTCTCAGTCCTTCTTTTTCTCAATGGTCAAGGCACAAATGAATAGTCACCAGATATCACCAGTGTTTTTTCACTTCGAATGAGATGAGTTTCAGCCACCTGCGCCACCTGCGGCATGGCCTCCCCACGTGCACTACGTGCACTGTGTCGTAGGCGACGACCCGGAGTTTCAGGTTTGAGCGAAAGAAGTGGATAGTTGCCATGGGGGGTAGGATCAGTTGTTGGTTTATGGTGGTTTTGACACAAGCAGACTATGTATATTATATATATATGTGTATACGTGAATGTATCTATTCATTGTTTTACTTCTTTACTTATTTATTTGAATACATTGAGCCGGCTACTGGAATCACTGCCACCTCTACACTGACCATCCTTAGCCGGATCAGGGCCACTGTCACGTCACTGCAATTCTGCCGTCCATGGAGAAGTTGATTCCCATCGTCAGCCAGATCCGTGGCGCGGTGCAGCCACTTGGACGGGAAACGTTGAGGGAAACTGGCTCGAAATGATGCGCTGTTTCGGTGGTGGTGAAATGTGGTGAAGGGTAGTCCATGAGGGGGAAATCTTCCGAAAAGTGCCTCAGATCAGCTTCTTGAATTGGTACTGGTATTCATGTGTATAGATGATGTATGCCTAAATGATGGTGTTGACCTAGGCGGAGGGGCAATGGATTCATGGCGAACAACAAACATTTATCGGGATTCATGGTCAACTATCAAGACTCACAAGATCAGACCCTCTTGGAAGTTCAGAAATAAAAAGCGACAAAGGCACTCGTGTTTGATTGCAAAGCTATTTTCCGAACCCATTTCTGGACTTTTCAGGCTGGACGTCTTGAGAATGGCTAAAAACGATGGTGACCGGACTACAAATATAGTTGTGCTCGGTGTGAAAGTATCCAACTGCGGAGAAATCAAATACAAATGGGTATGGATCAAAGCAACCATTCCAGCTGGTTTTCACAACCTAAACCTGAAGGGATTGCTTTCAACGGGTCACCTGTGGCTGGTAGTCGACTCTTGCGGTCAACTAAACAACCGAGTGAGATATGGCTGGGCAATCTTGGCTATGATATCCACTGTGTGTTGGTCAACATTCCTTTCTTTTCCAGAAAATGAGTTTTGCTGTTTTGAAAATACAATATTTGTATTGGTCCAATTTATTTCTAAAAATCCCTCAACTGCTTGACTGTTATAGTTTCTCTTACACTCGCTTTTCTTGAAATCGTAGGTCCTTTTTGCCTCCCTTGAAATCCCTTGGACATATCCATCCCTTCAACTGTCCAAGTTTCGCCGGCGAGGCACGCGGGCCTGGAGTTGGACTTTGATCTTCCGCAGATCGCTGTGGTGGGCGGCCAAAGCGTCGGAAAGCGCCTTGGACTCTCTGGCCTTGGAGCCAGGGCCAGCCGGTGGGGCCTTCAAGAAATGCTGTGCGTTTTTTGCCCATGAAGCAACTAGCTTAGCTGAAAAGTGTAATATAGCAACCTCCAAAAAAATGATGGAAAACAAGGTTTGATATTGTTTTATTGTGTCGATAGTATAGCAACCACCATCATGTTTTATATTGTTTTATATCAAACATCATGAAACCATCATGAAACCATCATAAAAACACCATTCAGCCAAGCCACGGAGGTCCTCCTTGCTGGAGGCCTTGGTAGGCTGGGAGTGGCTGAATATGCTGTTACAGTTCTGCGTTGGTTGATGGGTTATAGGATGTTATAGGGAATATATGGGAAGATTCTACTACCTGGGTTGAGGATCTATGTATAACCCATAGTATGGAATTCCGAACCTATTCCCCAATCATTTCATAGGCTTTTGACCATGAACATATTGGGATATAAGAGTGGATATAGCTAATAAATGATGGTCGGTTGGGTAGATATTATTTCATGGAGATTTAACCACATTTTAACCATGATTCTGCGTGGGATTGTAAATATCAACAGACGGGTATGTGTAATTGATGAATGCTAGTTGGATTTGACGTAAACATATGATATGTGAGTATGGTTTTATGGTGATTTAATGGGATATTAGCAGGAATATTTAACGAGATATACAATCAAGGTCAAGGTATTTGATCGGTGCTTGCGTTCAGCCCCTGCTGGTAGATCTATTGTATGAGATTGTACTACCATTTACTGTATCTATTGGGAGTATCATGATCCAGGAGCTGAGAATCCCGTTCTTAACCAGACAGTACCAAGGGACGTTCTGAGGTTTTGAACACTGCTCACTTGATACCATGATTTTCTGGGGATGATCTTTTTTTTTGAAAAGTTATGTGAGAATCCGGGATTTCAATATTTACATCAATGCCCTTCCAAAAGCCATGTTGAATTGGTCCACAATTTGCAGGAAAAAACAGATTTCCTCAAGTATATGTTCCTGGATGTCGCCTGAAATCCTCCCGCTGAACGATGGAGATATCACGGTTGTACAAGTATGTTTTTTTCGTAGTTGTATAGCGATGACATACATGCGATCGGATGGTTATGGGACCCTGCCGAATGAACACCATATTCTGAAAATGATACTGACTTGGGATATGGAGGTTTCCACAAATGGAGGTATTCCAATAGCTGGATGCATATCGACCAGGACCCTCCTCAGTGCCGTGGGGACCGGCATCCGGGGATGGGTGAATTTATGCAATCCGTTGAGTGACACAACTGTGATGTCTTTCTGATTTTGGGAACTTCACTTTCAAGATCTCAGTGATTTCGAGTGTTTTGTTTGCTTCTCTCCAATGATCATGTTCCATTTGATGTAGCAACTGATGATTTTCTGATCTGATACTGGTAATTAAACGTAGCTATTGAAAATGGCCATAGAAATAGTGGATTTTCGCATTAAAAATGGTGATTGCCCATAGTTATGTCAGTTGACCAGAGGGTACTGGTAAACCAGCAAGTGAGCATGCAGGTCGGGCTTTCCTACCCACAGGCAGCGGTGTCGTCACTCGGAGGCGCCAATCTGGAGGGTTTGGGGTCCAAATGAGCAGTGGCTGCGTTCAAGCCCTGTTTGTTGATGATTAGTTTGGGCATTATACAACAATCCAGCATATTATCACAATATGATATAATATATTGGACCCATATGAAGATGGGAATCAACCATATTGTCCATGATACTATCCATATGAGTACTATATGATTGTCGTACTATCCCATATTCAAGCCCAACATATTGGGAATTATCCCCTTCCAAAATCATGTGGGACTCCCCTGGATAAAATCGGGCAGTACAAAGAGTCACTGGATTGGTTGAAGGGAAAATCTACAGGAAACTATGGTTTTTTCCCATGAAATATAGGGGGTTCCTCTAAAATTTCCCTTCAACCAATCCAGTGAAAGAGACGACATAAGGTTTGGAACTCTGGTCAAATGGCTGTGGCAACTGCAAGTCGAGTCATCCACAAATCCCTTGGCATCTTTGAGACTTGGATGTGATAAACGTTCGGACGATTAGCGGTTGGTGAACTGGAAAATCACCATTTTCAAGTTCGGTAAACCATCACAAATCATTGTAAATCATCGAAGTCAATAAGCCATTTTCTATAGCTATCTTAAACAACAAGAGTATAGCTCTTGATATCACTTGATAGTTACAAATTAACTTCCCCGATCTTCACAGGCTCGACTTGACAAGAGAAGCCGAACTTGTTTAGACTGACCTCGAATCAAACGATTCAGAGTTCTTCAGTGGGTGGTTCAACCGGCAACCAGAAGATGTTTGCCCAAGATTTCTAGTAAGATGCCCCCCCTTTTGCCAGTAACTAGTGTTATAATGGACTAGTTGTATCCCTGTTGTTACTCTCTATGTGTTCAATTTGGCTGCGT
Organism: Symbiodinium sp. clade C Y103; assembly: GCA_003297045.1. Taxonomy (NCBI): domain Eukaryota; class Dinophyceae; order Suessiales; family Symbiodiniaceae; genus Cladocopium; species Cladocopium sp. clade C. The sequence goes on along the minus strand of BGPT01002035.1, from coordinate 3,975 downwards.
GAATCTCCACATGTTTGGGGTGTCATTCCCCAGTTTATTCGTGGCTGAATACGCACCTACCCCAGCAACAAGTTACAGTCAGGAATCAAAGGTCGTAGCGAATTTGTGATTTTGCTTTCATACCTTTGGGCCAAGCTCTCCAGGGGGTCATAGCAATTGTGGCTGTGCCTATGAGATTTGCAATGATTTTTCGAGTGGTTTAAACATGTTTTGCCAGTCAAATCCCTGTATTGGCGATGGGTACTTGGATGATCATATTTATTATTTGCTGAGGTTGTTTGGCGTAATTAGCTTACAGGAAAAAAAATCACGTAAACATGAATAACAAACAATGATGAAATAAAAACCGAATATGAAAAACATACGGAAATAATACGGTAATAATAGGGTACAAAGGAAAAAAATATATAAAAGGAAAATAATAGGGAAGCAAAAAGGAAATAATAGGGAAATAAAAGGGGAATAGTAACAAACTAATATAACAGAATGAGGAAATAATACAGAAAGATAAGGGACATAAGAGAAAAAATAATCAGGAAATTATTTGAAATAATAGGGAAATAATATGGAAAATAATAGGGAGAGTAATAAGGAAATAATAAGGAAACAATAGATAAAATAATAAAGAAAATAATAGGGAAAATAATACGGAAAAAATACGGTAAGGAAAATAATAGGGAAATAATAGGGAAAATAATAGGAAAAATAATAGGGAAATAATAGGGAAACATAATAGGGAAATATTAGGGAAATATGACGGTAAATAATACGGAAAATAATGGGGAAAATAACAAGGAAAAAAATAGGGAAATAACAGGGAAACCAATTGGGAAATAATAGGGAAAATAATAGGGAAAATCATAGGGAAAGTAATAAGAAAAAATAAAAGATAAATAATAGGGAATACGCAGATACCCCAGCAACAAGTTGCATTTGTCGTACACTCATCAGCCGCTGGTATCCCCGTTTGCAGATGTGGAGTCGAGCTGCAGCTGTTGGGGGGACGGTTAATTTGGGCACATAGGTTATGGTTGAGTTGGTAAGTGGCTAATAGGTATAGTCACAGTTATAAGTAGGGTAAGTATTAGTCCACTCATTATATTCATATATATATATATAACTATATATGGAGGTTTCCTAAAATGGGGGTACCCTAAAATGGATGGTGTATAATGGAAAACACTATTAAAGTAGATGATTTAGGGGTACCCCCATTTTAGGAAACCCCCATATATCTATATACATTTATGATATACATATATAATGACAGATACAACCGGCCTGAAATCCCGCTTCCTACAGGCAGACCGGGGGGGTCCCTTAATCCGCCACAACGGCTAGGCCCTTGATCCTCCAACTGATCCATGGGTGACTGGGCGCTGATTTCCAGGGCATTTTGGGACGATTTTTAAATCCAGTTGTTTGACTAGGGAAAGTGATGATTCAATGGATTGGTCAATGGATTGGTTAATGGATTGGTTAATGGATTGGTTAATGGATTGGTTAATGGATTGATTAATGGATTGGTTAACTGGAAATTTTACAGGAAACCCTTATATTTGATGGGGAACATCCATGGTTTCCTCTGGATTTTACCTTCAGCCAATCCAATTGAATGATACAACAACACTCAATTTGGGTGGTGATTTGGGTGTGCCCTGTTGAATGAAATCCAGACGTGATTTGTTTCAAGAACATCTCCATGCAATCTCTGCTGGTTTGGGGTGTAATCAGGGGTCCTGGGAATGGTTTGAAACCCCCGGCGACAGGCAATGGTTGGAAGGTGTTGCGGTTCTTTATTAATCCAAATATTATCCCCCAAAATTGGAGAATATACCTCCCATGACATGTCCAATAGATGAATACATCCAGTACATTCCACTATGCTTTAAAATTTGGGTCGGATTTCAAATGATCTGGCTGTCAACCACGAGAACCAGCCACTTGATAGGTGAAACTCGGTGAAGTCGTCCAAGCAAAATAGTATGCCTGAAGGTTGCGGCCTCATCCCAAGAATGGATTCCAGCAGCTTGGAAAACTACCCCGCGAATCGCCACTCGGATTTGGGGACATGCATCATGCATATTGAGAGCAGATAGCGGCCTCCCAGGGTTTTGAGTTGTACAAGACATACGATATCAACATGAGTATCTACACATATATATATATATACATATATAGATGTATAATGATATGTACAACTTATGTACATATAATGTATATTATATGTACATGATACATATATGCACTCCCTGATCCTCATGATGATTCCCATATTCTCTACGCACCGGGACCTGATTTCAGGTCTGCGGAGTTTGGCGAGTTCGATCACCTGTCGAGCGTTCCCAGTGATGTTTCGGGTGATGCCCAGTCATTTGAGTCGAAGGTGTAGAGAAATCTGGGCTGTTTTTTTTTCAGTAGCCCTCTGGTAAACATACAAAAAACCATGGAAAATCACCATTTGTAATGGGAAAATCCAGTATAAATGGCCATTTTCAATGATGGTAATTTTCATGATGGCCATTTTGAGGCCCCATAACATCCATAAACGACCCAGTTTTGTTTGTTGTTCTGCTGTTCAATACGCAGATGTCAGTCACACTACGGGAGATGTCAGTGGCACATGCGGTAAAATCACATGTTTCCACAAAAAGGCGTCCTTTTGGGATCGACCAGACATGCAAAAATGTAGCTCGACCTCATAAAACAAAGGAACAACGAAAAGCGCACTGGAATTACGTACAGGTCGTCCTTGCAAAGGTGTTAAAAACAATGTCAATACTGCGTTTCTCAAAGATGATGAATTTATGTAGAATCGCAAAGACCACACGTTTAGTTCCCGACCCGGCGGGATGTTTAAGTAGGACATTTACCACCCCCTGTATAATTGGGATATGTCATAGGGATCTACTGGATATAGTATATTTCATGTAATATGAATGGAACGTGGATATACAAGCAACAATAAATATATGTCTAATATGTGTCTTGGTCAAGTAGTTGGATGAGATTTAACCATTAATTGCGCAATGGTCATCAATACAAAGGGGGATCTATATACACATTGTGTTTGGGTTCACATGGAATTGGATGGATGGCCATACCCCCTCTACAAAGGTTCGACCACGGCAGATATGAGTCATTAGAGTTATGCCATTGTTGATTGGTAATTACAGGGGGCTATACCACATAATTTATTCGGAATTATGACAAGCCATTCATTTCATTGGTTCAACAGAAATTCTGCGCTTTTTCCCTACCAATATAGGTGTGTCCTATGAATAATCACTTAGAAACACTCCAAGGATTCATATGTGCATGTTGTTAATTTGACCAAAAATAATAATGATACCCAGTACTGGTAAATTGGAGATTCTCTGCATCTTCGTGCGGCTTGCTATAGTGTTTTGTTTCAAGAATAAATTGAATCTATTTTGCTGTGTTGTAAATTATGTTGATTTCCAACAGTGCAACAAGCTTCTGATCTCATATACAGACTTCGCAGGACTAGTTTCCATCTTTCAAGTCTTTGTGTGGTATTTACAGCGTACTACATATGACGAAGTGAGGTTCGGTGTATTACCAAACAACAACACTAAGACTACGACTGAGGAGTCGTCCGAAATTGGAATCAGTATCCAATTCCCAAAGTATCTCCTGGATTCATACCCAGTGATTGTTTGGCTGCTCAGCGAATTCTCATGTTTCAAAGACATTCTCCTAAATGTGTTGAAATCAAGTTACTGAAAAAGATCGCCAATTTCCGTAGAGTCAAGAATCCTTAGGTTCTTATTTGTCTACGAATCCAATAATCCTTGTGGTCAATTCGCCAACATTCAATGTTCAAGAATCCACCGTTTTCTGTTGGAAAATCCTCGTATTTAACCGCCTTCGGCGTGTTCCGCCGGCCACCATGGAAAGAGCATGAAAGAGCTATTCTACAATCTGCAAACAGCACTTGCACAGGCCTAGCAA
>BGPT01002034.1:80861-112758 GCA_003297045.1 Symbiodinium sp. clade C Y103 | reverse complement strand
CTGTCGGTGTTCTGCTCTTCTCACGGCGCATCGCCATGGGCGTGTGGGAACGTTTAACGCTCGGGGGGTCCCTAAAAACCCTAGTGCACTTTGAGCCTATGACTATATATTACAAATTATAATTCTACGATATTCTATAGTATCAATTATTATATATTATTATCATATTATATCCCTGGCTTTGCTTTTCCGTCAACGCAACTTCACCAAGGGATACACAGGATCTTTACCCCCACAGGATTGCAAGTTCAGACGATTTGCTCAAGATGTTCCCATTTCGATGCTAAGGACGACCTATTTTCCTTTATCATTAAGATGCCTACTATGCACAGTGGGGCTCTGAGATCGAAACTTTCCATGCGCTCTGCTCACGGTTGGTATCGGTTGGTGCCCTTCTCTCAATTCCCTTGTTGCTTTTGCTTCGGACAGGAATGTCTTGCTTCCGGGATGACATTGTCTTTCTCATCTACCTCTACCAGAGACACATATATCCCGTGGACAAAGAGAGCCCGGTGCTTTTTTGACTGTAGTGCGCATTTTTCAATGCATCGCTTCAATGTTGAATTCTCACTATTGAATTTCTGAGGAATGTTTGATGAAGACTTTACCGAAACCGCTGACGACAAGGTTGAGGAGCCAAGAAGCTCAGTATACTTTCCTGTAAGATTGGTTGCGTGTCCTGTGTCCGTGAATGTTTCTGAAACCGACCAAGAGCTGTCGTGTTGAACGTCAGTGCAGGACAAAAAAGATCAATGAATGCGACAAAGCGACAGAGTTGGCCTTACCCCTTGCAGGGTCTTGGACTCTCGAAATGTCTCGAGATGAGTAAAACACTACAAGACCTGAAGCTCAGCCCCAGGATTGAACCGGAAAAACGGTTCTTGAATGTTTTTGAATGTCTTTAGTTTCCAATTTTGCATCTCTTTATGGCTCTGATTGGTTTCTGGTTGCAAAATGTTCCGATTGCACAGCTTGGGAGCTGAGATTGTATATATAGGGGCTGTGCCAGACTCGCCAAAAGTGCCTGGGCCGGACTGTGCAGTGAAGCGGCTGAGAAAAACCTGGGAAGCAATTCAGCAAAATGCAACAACTCAGCGCTGCATGAGCTGCGATCCACATCATTGTCTGGCTGCCTACCAAGAAGGCAGCAAGACCTTTTAGCATCTTATAACATCTTACAACTTAATTTGAAATAAGTACTATTATGCACATTGATGAACTATGTAGATCTATGTAGCATCTTGGAATGTGCTTTCTTGAAGTAGCAGAAAAGATTGGAGTCGCCAGTCGCCAGGATCTTGAGAACATCCTTCAGCTTCTCAGAGAGCGAGAGCAGGTGCCACCGCCACGGCACAAGGCACGACTTGGAAAGTGCCACCCTGGCTCAGGAGATCCAGCTCCTACGAACAGAGATGAACAGCCTCAAAGAACAACAGGCGGCTGAATGACATGCTTTCGGATGTGGTTGCTGGCTGTGTCAACAGTGTCAATGCTGTAGAATGGCCTTCAATGCTTGCATTTTACTCGTGATGACTCTGGCCTCCTTCGCCAAATCCCATCCTTTGCAAATGTTGCTGCAACACTCAATATGATAAATCTTTGTCGAACGCTTTATATCTATGTCCACATCTATACGTGTTTCCATACTATCCATTGACAGGATAAAATGATCTAAAATGGACGCCCATTGACACATCGTTTTAAGTTTCATTAAGTTTCATTGTTTTTTTTTCAAAACAAAATCGGTAAATTAGTTTGGTGTCTTTTCATACCTTTTCATCCAGGACCGCCGCAGTGCTGCCGAACTTCTCCGAGCTCAAAGGGTTGGGATCCCCTGGCAGGCTGCCTAGGTACCGGGAAAACCCCTCTGTGTCCGCATGCCTTTGTAGAAGCGTCGTGTCAAGTGCTGAAAAGAGGAGAGTTCAATGAGACTTCAGGATGCACACTTTGAAAATCTTTGAAACATGAAGATACAACGCTTGTGGGGAGAATCCTAGGAAACCTTACCGTAGGCTTACCTGTCAGAGGAACGGGACTTTTCATGACTTTTCTCTGAGTTCTCGTCTTGCCACCTTGCTTTGTCAGCAGTGGAGCTAACACCTGCCCGTATTGAGGACCTGAGCTTCCGCCATCGTTCCTCGATAGAACAGCTCCAGGTCCACTGTTTGAACATGTTCCCTTGAAACCCCTGGTTCCCCCCCACCCAAATAACAAAACAATATCATATACTTGGCACAAGAGGATGAATGAAAACACTGGCTATACGCAGCGATTTTGACTTTAGGTTTTCAGGGTTTACGGTTTTAATTTAGGGCTTAGGGCTTTAGGTTTTAGGGTTTTAGGGTTTTAGGGTTTTAGGGTTTGTTGTTTTGGAAAATACAAAACTTTAACCCTACGCAGGGATTTGAGCATGTTAAAGGATATGCGGGATTCACTGCGGGCAAACCAGGGGTTTGCAGCGAACATGATTGAACCAAAGTTGATCTTTTAGGATTTTTAGGAAGCCTGAGACCATCTGGGAACGTTGTGGTTTGTGCAGGAATCTCAACGCTCGAACGATGTGGAGGAATCTGCGCATTCTGCCGAGGCACAGTCCGGTAGGCCTTTGGGAGTTGCTGGGTCAGAATCGAATCAGCTATCCGCGAGGCCCAGCACTTGAACCAGAAGTCCCTGCAGAATTCCGAGAGGTTGTTGCTGGAAGAGCAGGACCTTAGTGCCACTTAGTCTTGTCATGTCTTGTCAGTGACCTTGTATCAGAATGCGTAAAGCATACGCTTTGCATTGACTGGCCTCAGGAGTGTTTACGAATGGAGGTCAGTGCCTCAAGGAGCCTTATACAAAGATATAAAATGGATTAAAATGGTATAAATATGATTAACATGGTATAAATATATGAATATGACTATACTGTACTGTACGACTTAGGCAACTGATATAATCTTCTATGTGTAAAGCTCTTATGTCAGTTTTGGTGAGTATTTGACAGGAACCTAGAGAAGTGAATTTGGCGAACATCTGATAAGAAACACAGCTCCGCGAAAGCCAAGTGGACAGACTTCGAAATGGATATTGTAGGTGCATTTATTTATGCTTCTAAATCCTCTAAATCCTCTATATTCCACTGATTGCGGTCAAAGCTCGGCGAAAGTGAATTTCTTAAAATTCACCGCGCGAAAACCACAGTTGCCTTCGCGAAAGGTGTCGCGAAAGTTGAACACTGCTCAGGTGAGCAGGCAACAATGCCTGAGAGTCATCACTGAGGTCTGGTGCTTTCATGCTTGCCAATGGCATTAATGGCCATGACCATGCCCATGGAACTCTCGCTTTCCTCAGTGACGATTGTCAGATATTGTCAGGCTGAGGAAAATATGGAGAGATGCCGCCTTCGGCATGAGGACTACAGACTTGGAAGCAGGGTGTACTTAGTGTACTTTGTTTGGCCAAGAGTCAGGACCATACTTGATTACATTAATTCCTTTCACAAGATTGACGCGGTGCTGGTTCCACCATAATTACCCCTGTCGAATCTCTTGCAAAGGACTCTGTTGAGTACTTGCAGTCTTTGCAAGAAGTTTATTCTGAACTGGAGGCGGGAACAATTTGGTAACAAAGGGAGTTGGAGATCTCTTGGAACAATGGTGGCACTTTTCAAAGGCACCTTGCATTATGCTGAAGGCTTAACAAAGGTTTGACATGGCAGATTCAAAAAGATTCAAGGGATAGTATGGATATGTATGGATATAGTGAGTCTTCAACCACGACCGGTCGTGCCAAATTGCACCATATGGATACCATGCGCAACGCAGCCTGACAGGTCCATAGGGCACAGCTAAAGCCATCGCAAGGTGCTGCACTTGCACGTGAACTCCGCCTGGAGTTGGAGGAACTGAACACCTTGGAGTCTCAACAACAAACGGAAGAGGCACAAGAAGCAGAACTTCGCAATGATCTCAAGCAGTTGAGACAGGAGGTGATGACATCGGACAAGCACAGGAAAGAACTTTTGACGACTGTTGCTCGTGGTGTTTCTGAACTTTCAGAGGAACTTATGGCGCAACATCTTTCCGCAAAATCAGAGCTGGACGTGGCAGAGAAAAAGTTGTCAACAGTGAAGAGGAACACTGAAGCGAAAGTAGCAGAGCTGCGAGGAATCAAGGAAAAGATGCATGAAGCTGGCCTTGCTGCAGAGACTGAGTCAAAAGAAATCTCACAGAGATCCAAAGAACAAGTTCGCAAGACTTTGTTGGAAAGCCGTCAGAGAGATGAAGAGATACAAGAGGAACTGGTGCAACTGGAGCATCGTCATTCTGAATTTGGGAATGGCCTTGGGTTCTTGATCTCCGAAGGGAGTGCTCGTCCGAGGCTGAAACAGAGTGGTCGCACAAAGGCAGAGGCGGAAGCGCTGCGGGAGACATTGCAGCTTGAGAAAGAGAGACGAGAGTCTGGAGATGGACAAATGAGAGAAAGATGCCAAGGACTTCAAGGAAGCGCAACAACGGAACTACCAGAACTACGAGCGGAATTGCAAGCTGCGAAAGAACGTGCCAATGACTTGGCTTTGAAATGTGAGCAGACTTGGAAGAAGTTGACCCAGGAAAAGCGAAAAGCTGCTGCTTTTGCAGCTGAAAGCTTTGAAGCGGAAGTGCCTTCGCGCACCGTTCAGCCCACGTAGCCGACGTAGCCATATGGCAGCCTTGGACGGTGCCGCAACTTTGAATGCAATGACCCACAGAAATCCACAGAACCTGGTGCCTCTTGAGATCTCTTCACCAGCGTTGACCAGCTACCAGCTACTGTCTCTGTCCATGACATGCGTGGCAGAATTCCGGTGAACTGATGCAGTGAGGCTGGGTCTTGGTGGTAGGTCGTAGATGGGTATGCTTGGTGGATGTGAGTGGCACTGTATGGCGCTCATGACGTGGGTATGCCTGTGTATGACAATGCTGAGGAGGAGAATGGTTGATTTGTTTGTGAGTGGAAACAATTTCAGTTTGACCGGTTGACATGATTGATCGTACGCGAACTTGAAACTTGAATCATATCTATTTCGCATGCATCCATTTAGTTTGGTTAATGCATATCTATAAAGCAGTCTCATTATTCACCCACATGCCTTTCTGTTTGTCCATTTGAGCCAAAAAAAAAACGGGGGTAGATTGACAGTAGTATTGTGGGATCCTTCGTTCAGAATTCTAGGCACCGCCGCAGCTATTTCCGATGTTTTTTGCAATTTTGTAATGTGCAAATTAGTTGGGGAACGACCCTCGGAACGACATCTAGAACGACGTTGGAACGACCTCCTAAACTACGTATATCATCTATTTGCTGGTGCTGCTCCTGCTTATCCTGCTCCTCCTGCTCCTGCTGTTGCTCCTGCTCCTCCTGATGCTCCTTCTCCTCCTGCTGCTCCTGCTGCTCCTGCTGCTCCTGCTCCTCCTGCTGCTCCTGCTGCTCCTGCTCTCCTCCTGCTGCTCTTGCTGCTCCTGCTGCTGCTGCTGCTGCTCACTTTCAGATTGTATATATACTTGCTGAGTTTTCGATGGACAGTATTTAGCAAAATTTCTCGGGGAAAAAACGACCTCNAGATTGTATATATACTTGCTGAGTTTTCGATGGACAGTATTTAGCAAAATTTCTCGGGGAAAAAACGACCTCTGAACGACCTCTGAACGACCTCTGAACGACATCCGTATTTCAATCAGAATGACCACTACCACCACCACCACCACGACTACTATTACTATTACTACTACTGCTACTACTACTACTACTGCTACTGCTACTGCTACTGCTACTGCTACTGCTACTGCTACTGCTACTGCTACTCCTACTGCTACTGCTACTGCTACTGCTANCTACTACTACTACTACTGCTACTGCTACTGCTACTGCTACTGCTACTGCTACTGCTACTGCTACTGCTACTCCTACTGCTACTGCTACTGCTACTGCTACTCTTACTACTACTACTACTATTATTACTACTCCTCCTCCTACTCCTATTCCTACTCCCACTCTTACTACTACTCCTACTACTACTCCTACTATTACTTTTACTACTACTTCTTTGCTCCTTACTACTACTACTACTACTACTACTACTATTACTACTACTACTACTACTACTCCTACTACTACTACTACTACTACTACTACTACTACTACTACTACTACTACTTCTGCTACTACTACTACTACTACTACTCGTACTCGTACTAGTACTAGTATTAGTACTAGTACTAGTATTATTACCAGTATTACTACCGTAGTACTACTAGTCCTGCTACTACCACTACCACCATCGCCACCACCGCCACCAAACATGAAGACCGCCGCATCNTTACCAGTATTACTACCGTAGTACTACTAGTCCTGCTACTACCACTACCACCATCGCCACCACCGCCACCAAACATGAAGACCGCCGCATCAAAATCACTTGATTTGCTGATGGGATTAGGATTTACGTACAGGGTTTTTTTTCAGCTCATTTGTCCACTGCATTTGTTAGTGCCCGTTAGAGTGTTATGGCCATTTTTTTGCTTTCTCTTCTTTGGTCTTGTGTTTGTTTTTATATTCGGGGCCGAAGGGATTCTTTGCTGTGTTTGGCTTTGGGGTATCACTGGTTTGAAGAGGTTAAATTGCACTCGTTGATGGTTCTGGGGCGAACTTGCCTTACTCATGAAAGGCTGAAACCGGGGATTTCTGCTCACAGTCTGCATACTGTAGCTGTCAACGCTACGTGTGAGAACGAAGAATATTGGAAGAACTGTCTTGAAAAAACAAGTTGCTGATCTGCCTTCGCTGCGACAGTCAAACTCTCAAATGCAAAAACGCTGATGTCGATAGAGGCTGTTTGTGGAAACATGCGAGCAAGTTGGGCAGGGTATGCAGCATGGGGTGAATTTTCCAAACTTGTCTTATTTGGCACCACCCGATTCATTCAATTCAATATAAGATGCACGTCGTTTTATCTTCTCATATCTTCTCCAACACGCATTTGTTCTAACAAAATGCTGTTCATTCTTACGCAAACGGTCGTTTCGTTTCTATGGATGGTTTTTGTGTACATGATCCCTGCAGGCCTCAGGGCTACCGTATGGTAATGAAGTTTGCGAGCGCCAGGACAAGTTTTTTTGGTATTTATCTGAATGGGGCCAGTTCTGCACAGACTCTTGCTCTTCAGCACTTGTGATTGAGGATGTTGCTCTGTGCTGAGCTCTGGCCATCATTTGGGTCAGCTTGGCTTTCGACCCAAGAGTGGCTTGCCAGGTTGCTTGATTGAACAGTTTTCTATCTACGGAGATGGGATGAAAGGTGCGCCTGTAGACTTTGTGCACGCGGAGCGGTTCCTGACTGAGAGATCTATCGCACCCAGAAGCTTCATCTTTGTTTGACGAAGTTCAGAGTGCGATATGAGATTGTCGTTTGACAACTGCCCCACATCATTGAGAAGTGTGATGGGCCCCTTGTTCCGAACGTTTGTTCCAGCTTTGGAGCTGGTCAGAATGTGGCTTCCTCTCCAGCGTTCTGTTGGTGTTCAGTGAGAAGCGTCATGACGGCGCTTTCATCTGGCAATGTCAGATCTTGCCCGTGCGTGTTCTCAGAACAGCTCGAACCGGACGCCTCCCTTGGGAGTTCCAGTCTTTGTGCAAACAGCTGTGCTTTTACAGCGCTCTCGTCTCACCAGCTGTGCCTGTACGTGGCCCACAGAGGTAGCTTGCTTTCTGTCAGACTGTCGACACAGGTTGAATGATCCCAGTGATGGCTAGCCCAAATGCTGTTGTCCATTGTGTCCAAGCATTCTGTCGGAGGCTTGTGCCATGAGAGGATTGTTGCAAGTTTCGCTTCTGTCCCCTGTCGACATCTCTGTTTTCCCAGCATGAACATGGCCTCGATGGACGCAATGCTGCCGCATGTGATGGAGTGGTCCATTGAGCAGACTGGCAAACACAATTTCAAGCCACCTACGGGGTGCCCTACACCATGCTACACTCTTTTGCAAACCTCCCAGATCAGCTGATCAGCGTACAAAGAAGTGCCGCACTAGCTGGAGCGTCACGGCGACAACTTCCACCAATTGCAACTGCATCACACTGTGCATGGCGACGTTCCGAATGCACATGCTTGTGTTTTTGCTCAAGTCCCTTTCGTTGGGCTCCATGTCAGATAGTAATAGAAAAACATGTGCAAGTAATTTGCAGAACTCGTCACAACTAAATACTATATTCGCTTCAGCAAAAAAGATAGAGTTCGACACGCTGGCACGGTATCATCATGAAGATTGGAAGATTGTCACCACTGCAGATTCAGCTAGCAGGACAAAAACTGATCACTCTGAAAAGCTGAGAGAATGGAGTGAGAAGAGCGCTGAAGGTCTGCGCTGGATGTTTGAAGCTGCTCAATGGATTGCAAACTTTTCCCCGGTAGACGATTGAAGATGAACGGGAAGGATTTGAAAGCAAAGCGAAAGCGCTACAATGTAATTAAACAGGAACCATGACCGTTTTCTCTTCTCCCCTTTTAGAGTTCAAAACAGGACACGATGCCAGTCACGACGTCGTCGCAACCCTGGGAAATTCATACCTGGCACTCCTGCAATCTGGTGGCATGTTCCCAAATCATTTTCAAAGCGATTGATCATTAGTTCATATGAAGTCGAATGAAGATCAGAGTGGAGTTTTTTCTTGCTCCAATCCTTTTGCTTGTTCAAGGACTGGTATCTTCCCTGGTTCAGGAGCACTCCGCTCACAATCGCAAGGCAGAACTCAGCAACTTTCTGCAGTTGTCGCGTCAGAAGTGCATTGCAAAAACCATGAGGAGCTCAGCAACCTGATGCACCACATGCAAATGATGATTGAAGTTGTGCAACAAGGTGAAACCGCATACAAAAAAACAAAAGGAGAACATAGGACAACTACTTACCTTGGGAGTCCCAGTGGCGAATGCAAAAAAAAACTCTGGATACAGCCACCACCAGGCACGGATCGAAACCTGGTCCAACCAGCCACCGTAGAACCAGCTGCACTATTTGTCATCACAATACATCACAATCACACACAATCACAAACCCTAGAGACTCTTCAAGTACATTCAAATTCAAACCTATTCAAAGATATTCGAAGCATGAATGCACTGCAGCGTCACCTATCTGCTGCCTCGACGACGACTGGTTCCTGTAGGACCATGTATCAAGGCTATTTGGAGGCTATACACACGATTGTTTTTACATGCTCTTGATTAGCCAGAGGCTTCTGGTTCGAAGATTCAGCCAGGCAACCTGTCAAAGCTCTTTTTTGCATCAACCAGCTCTTGGCTTACTGCCGGTGTGACTCTGCAGCCAGTGCATTCGCGATGTATTGCTCTTGCAGTTGCGAGTTTGAGGTGAAAGTATGTATGCTGGTCGACAGCTACTGCAGGAGCATTAGAGAATTCTCGCAGCACAATGCAGAACTGTAGATTGATGATCTTAAGACGTTTGAAGTCATTGTATCTGCTGGCAATTCGATACTCGCAAGACATCTCAAGAGGATTTCACCAAACGATTCTGCTACTTGCTTGACAGGAAGACCAAAATGAGAGTTTGAGTGAGGCGTGTCTGCCAGCTATGTGGGAGTTGGCCGCTTCTGTTCACTTAGTGTAAAAAAAAGCTCAAAAGGTACTGCAAGCGCTTGCACTTTGACAATCTTTGACACTTTGAAACGCTGCGAGGTTGTAAACATTGGCCACAGAAAAACAAAGTGGTCGCCTTAGATGGCGTGACAAGCACAATGTAGCTGTGGCTATCGCTAGGCAACCACCGTGTATAGCCAGTTAGCCGCGGATAGCCGCTGTTCGCCGCAATTCCTCATTAGATCTCATTGGTTTGTCTCCACTCGGCGGTCCCGGTCCCCGGCCCCAAGGTATCTGCCGTTTCGATATTCCAAAGCGCCTTTGCCTGGAAGAGGTGCCTGCAGGCCGGTAGACGGTACAAAATGTCCAGACATGTCCAGACTTTGTAGCCCTTTGTGTAGTCTGCTGAGTTTGGGTTTCAATCGGTTTAGACTTTTGTCGTTGAAAGGTTTTTAGCTCTTTGTTCGCTTTGTTTCGTTTTGAGCACCCACACTTCAGGTACACTCAGGATTTTCGGATAAAGCCAGTGGGCGATCACTTGCACCTCACCAAGTTGTTCTCTGAAAGAACTGCTTCCATCATTGTGCAATTGTTCAGAATTGTTTTGCGTTTGTTTTGTGTTTATGTCCTTATGATTCCATCAATATCCTATACTGTCCTTACGTCCTTTTTTTGATCTCGACGTGCCAAGGATAAACCACAGCATCGCCGAGTCCAAGAAGGCCAGAGTGTGGATGCCTTTGGCGAAGCGGATCAACTCTGCAAACCACCAACTCCTTCCCTGAAGTGACTCGTTAGTCACTACTTAGTGACTATTTATTAATATTATACTAACTGGAGAGAAATGCCTTATGAATCCTTATGATAATTCATGATATTTTGAGGATGACTCTGACTGATGTATCCGAATATCAATATATGATTTCCAATCCAGACCATTCCCTGTTTCCTCAAAGCGCGCAGGAACCTCCTGCTGTGCCGCTGCCGTCGTATGGTAGCGAGACACTTCACTCAGACGTTTGACCCTTGAATCCCTTGAATGCTTGTCACAATGCCACTCTTTTCAGCTCAGAAATTCTTCATTTGGATGCCTTTTGGATGCCTTTGCGCTGCCTTGAACAGTATCATATAGATATACATAGTATACTCTTTGCCCTTCCGAAATCTTCCCTACTCTTCCCTGTTCATTTGGATTCTAGACTTTGCATTGTTGCCTAGTCCTGGCGGGTCTTCGGACCTGAAGAAATGCGTGAATCGAAGCCTGGTTTGGCTGCTGGTGCCTTACTGGACGAGGATCTCGGCGTCGTGATGAGTCAAACCAACTCACCAAGCCAACTCACTGATTATCTCACTGTAATGTTCTCTATATTAGTTCTCTATGTTCTCTGCACTGCCAGCGTTTTGGCATTGCTAAGTTCTACCGCCATTCCAAGACCAACACGCTCAAGGAAATTGGAGCGATCATGGTGCGCAAAGCAGACTGCAGACTACAGATTCCCATGATTTCTCATGCAATTCGCATGATTCTGGTAGAGACAGGACCTGATACAGACTCTCATGATACTCTCATGATCGTAATGAGTAAATAAATGTAAATAAATTTAAGGACTGCCATGTACCGTAGCGCCAAGTGTCGCGCTAAGGACCAAAAGTCGCACGCGCATCGACGGCACCATGGAAGGCTGGGATCCGTGCATGCGCTCGATAAGATTGAATCTCGGAAATCTTGTAAACCACATTGCAAAGGACCAGTTGTATATGCTCATGTGTCAGATGAATCAAATTGATGTGAAACTTGTGGAGTTCTTGACTCGTTGCTCTTTTTCATAATCATCAATTTTATAAACATGCTTTTTTGATCTTTTTTCTTGGGGTCGAGGTGGGAAGAGTTCTGCCGACCAGAGAGTGCCGCAGCCCCGAGTTTGGGATGACCTTCAGCTTTCAGTGATCTAAGCGGATGATGCAGAATTTCGATGAATTCCTCGTTGAAATGCAGCCAGATTTGCGCCAAGGCACCTCCTGGAATCGACAATCTGTACTTGGCTGGGTCGACAACTCAATGATCTCTTTATTGGGCGGCCGAGAGTCTCCAACCCTCGACGGAACTTTTCCCCTTGCACTCCTATTGATCCTCTTTGCCACGTTTGAATTACAAACTACAGCAGTAGCAATTCAACTACGTGAACGAGAGTTCTTTCGAACTCAATGCACATGTTCGAAGATGGACAGGCGTGGAGGCACGTTGGGAACTTCACTCAGAGCAGGCGATTGGAATCTGATGTCAGCTGAAGCTGATTATTTCGCAGTGGCTGACCAGCTGACATGTCAAGCTCTGTCAGCATCAGCAGATTTTTTTGTCAGGTGACTGCTACAAGACCTCGAATCAGGACCAATTCTATGACTACAGATATGTGGTGCCACTCTCCACCTCCACGTTCCCTTGGTGATTGCTTGAAAATGTGCTTTGCGGCATTTGGTGTCTGTATCACTTGGCCCTGGTTCTGCCAATTTCTCGGTTCAAGAAATGAGCCAATTGGCACCTGAGCACCAAATTCATATTCCGACTGTTCAGGATCATAGTCAAGGGGTTGCTTGCCAAAAGTATTCATGCTATTCGTCATAATTAAATTGGTGAATGTAGCACTCTTCCACTCATCACGGCTGACTGTCGGCCGTCAATGCAGATGCTGCCTTTGACGCCGACCGGCTTCGGCCCTGGCATCGGTGGCATCGCTTTGCCGCCTTTCTGTAGCCACCAAGTACTGCAGCACTGGGCCAGGCGCCGCGTCAGATCAGAGTCGTTGCCTCTGACAGAAATGAAGTCAACAAAGCAGGTCTCAAATCGCACAATTTCCAAGGTAAAAGCTTGAATAAGTTCAAAGATAAAGACATTATAACTATATAATTATGTGCAGCGATCGTGTATGAAACTTACAACCGATTATACTTAATGATTTTGCTTTGAGGTTAGACGCATCAAAGCCTCCGAGATCTCCCACATCGCGGGCATCGCCCCGATCCCTTTGGCCCGTGACAGCAACATCCGCAGCTCTGGCGGCTCTGGCGGCTCTGGGCTCACAACGGAGGCCGTTTTGGCGATCCTTGAGATCATCGGTGCGGCGCCTGGCGGTGCCGGAAAAATTCAGTGTGGCCGTGAAGGAGAGCAACTCAGCTATGACGAAAGAACTATGTCACAGTATTATTGATATTGAAACATCATGATTTCCGATGTAGACATAATGACAACTATTCATTGTCATATAATGATTTCATACATAACATTATTAAAAATTGCTGTACATCATATAAAAGGTAATGTAGTATATGACCTGCAGCAATTCGTTTGTGTATGATTGGGTATGTGATTCACGAAAATTCATCGGAACTGCTCAGAATTGGCGTGTCACCATGCTTCTCTTGGGAAACAGACTATGCATTCTTGGCTTCTCAGATTTATTGAGCTTTACAACGTCTTAAGATGTCTCAAGGTTTAGATGTGGCATTCAATGTGGCGCATTCCATGGGACACCTGGGACACTCCGGCGTTGGTACTGACCATCTGCTGCTGGGCATGGCCTCTGTCCCGAACACCTCGGTGTCTCGTGCTCTTGGCTCCGTTGGTGTGACGGCAGAGGGGCTACAGGAGACGCTCACGCAGCTCAGAGAGCACCTCGAACAAAAAACGAAAAAACACGTCACTGATTTTGAAGGAAAAGCATCAAGATCCGGTTTCCAAAGGCTTGTATCATTTTGAACATCCAGGATGTTTCAAGATATTTCAAGATGTTTCAGAATTCAAGAAAACGGCACATTTGAAACAAAACAGCATGGCACCTCGTGGCACAGGTCCAGCCCTCCCGAGACACTGCCACCACTGCCTCCGGCTGAAGCTCTTTCACCGCCTTTGGATTCTGAAGTTCACTTTTACCTTCGCCGAGCATCAGGTGGGTAGGGATTCT
Source organism: Symbiodinium sp. clade C Y103 (assembly GCA_003297045.1). NCBI lineage: Eukaryota > Dinophyceae > Suessiales > Symbiodiniaceae > Cladocopium > Cladocopium sp. clade C. The sequence goes on along the minus strand of BGPT01002034.1, from coordinate 99,187 downwards.
GCGTTCATTTTTGCTTTGCTTTGCTTTGTTTTATTTGCTTTATCCAAGCAAAAGATGCAAAAGTACCCAATCTTGTGAGGCATGCTGAGATGGCTGCCTCCGCGAGATGGAATTCGAATGCTTGGGACAGAGCACATCATGCTGGGTTGCTTGACTGTTTGCAAACGTGTGAATTTTCGGTGATTTTGTGATTCTTGATGTCATGTTCACATGCCCGTTTGTCACAAGGCTTGCTTAGCAACGGTAGCCATGCTGCTGGCAAATTGCTGCTGGCGCTTGACAAAGATGGTTTCGATCGAACGGCTCCCTGCACTTGCAGACTTTCTTCAACTGGTTCAAATTTGTAACATTTTGTAAAATAGGTGTTAAAGAAATAGTGCTTGCATTTGACACTTGGTGTATGTTTGTTGTATTTTGATGTTTTTTGTATATGCAAGTGAATATCAGTCTGTCATTTGTTACCGAGTCATACCCAATCCTTGGAGCATTTTTCAGAGGTTGGGAAGTACGACTCCGGATCGGGGGGCTCTGCATCTAATCCACGACGGGCTGCCTTGCGGAAAGCCCTCATGCAAATCGTGAACGACGGTGAAGGAGATGCCACTGCAACAAGAAGCCCTGACGCAAACATGGCGAGCGCGGGAAGCACTGCCCGTGGCCAAAGCAAGCCACAAAGTGAAGATCCCTCTTTGCTTGACCGTTTTGCGCCCGACCTCACAACTTTGGCAGAGAAAGGATTCTTAGATCCCTACATGGGACGAGAATCTTTGATTGATCGAATTGAACGAGTTTTGGGTCGGCGACAGAAACCGAATGTCTTGTTGGTGGGAGATCCTGGAGTTGGAAAGACAGCTTTGGTGGAAGCCATCGCTCAACGCATTGTCAGCGGCTCAGTGCCTCAGTGGCTGCGTCGGAAACGGCTTCGTACTTTGGACGTTGCTCGTCTGACGGCGGGGACCCGATTGCGTGGAGATTTTGAAGAACGTTTCAGTGAAGTGTTGGCAGAAGTTGATGCTGAAAAAAGCATCCTGTTTATTGATGAAGCACATACTGTGGTGGGAGCTGGTGCAACAAGTTCAAGCTCTTTAGATGCTTCAGATATGCTGAAGCCAGCACTTGCACGTGGCACACTGCGCTGTATTGCAGCGACGACTATGGAGGAATACGCCAAGTATTTCGCTCGTGACGCGGCCCTCGAGCGTCGATTTGAAGTTGTGGAAGTGGAAGAACCGTCGCTTGAAGAAACTGTTCAGGTTTTGGAGGGTCTACGTGGCCAGTATGCTCCGTGACATCAATGGCAAGTTGTCTTCTTTCATGTTGGCCAATATGCTTCAAACATCTTCAAACTCCTGTTGGAGCAGAAGAAGTCAAGTACAGTATTTTGTGACTGTTTGCTTCCAGATGTCTCAGAAACAATAGTTCTTTGTCTTACAAACATCTTACAAACTATGTTATTTGTACCCTCCGGTAATCAAACGTGGCAATTGGAAATCCACTATAACTGGAGGTTTTTTATGGGAACATCCCCTATAAATGGTGGATTTTCCATTGCCACGTTTGATTACCAGAGGGTAGCTCTTTTTTGAAATTGATGCAAAGCTCAAGAGCCATCCCTATCTCAATTTCGATGCATCTTGAACAACTTTGAAAGACGCAATGCACAAGCCAAGCAGTGCAAGGAACGCCATCACGGGGTTACTTTTGATGCTGGTTCTCTGGAAGCAGCCGCTGCTTGGGCAGCACGCCACTTGCCAGAACGAAGGCTACCAGACAAGGCGCCAGCATGTTGTCATCAGATGTCAGTTCGAATGATATTTGTATGATTTCAGAGCCAAATGATACATGTTGATACGATTTAATCTGTTCGAGCTTTTTCGTTTCAGGCCATTGATGTTGTTGATCGTGCCGCAGTTCTGGCCAAAACTCAGCAGAGCGGCTCTCAGGAGCCCGTGCGATGAGCGCGATTTGCAGGGCTGGGGCCAGTTTTGCATCATTTTGCATCTGAATCTAATTGTATTCCATAATTGTATTCTAGTTGTTGCTTTTTCATCAATGACTTTATTCACGATTTGAACATCACCAGGCCGCTGTGACAACTGCAGATGTCGCGACCGCGATTGAAGAGACGGTGGGCCTCCGACCTGGGTCTGTTTCTGCGGCAGAAGCACGTGGCATCGTCGATTTCGAGGTCTCCTTGGAGAAAGGTTTGAACATGTTTGAAAGGTGACTACGGTGGTGACTAAGGTGACTATGGTGACCAGAGATCTTCCCAATTCTTCCCATGATGTTGCCGCGATTTGCATCTTGACAATCATTCCAGATTACAAGAGAACTGCACTGTGATATCATGTGATATTAGGAGATACACTGTGACATACTGTGATATACTGTGACATACTGTGACATACTGTGACTCTTGAAGGAAGATCCTTGTTCTGGAACGCTGTGAAATGCTGTGAAATGCTGTGAATCTACCAGGAGGAGTTGCACAAGCGCGTCCGGGGGCAGAGATCTGCGGTTCGTATGGTTGCCACAGCAGTAGCTCGAGCGAAAGCGGGTTTGCAGGAGGAGCACAGACCGATCGCATCATTGCTCCTCTATGGCCCTCCAGGCCGGGCCCCCATGATGGGATGCGACATGATGCGACATGGCCGGGCAAGCCCGAAAGAAGGAGAGGTTAGAATGATTTGAATGGGGGCACTGCATGTTCCCCAAACTTGCTTTATCGTTTGCATTTGTTCAATTTTGTTCATATGTGCATTTGTGCAGGAGTTGGGAAGACGTCCCTTGCAACTGCCTTGGCGGAGATTTGGCTTGGCTCTCGGCGTGCGCTTGTACGTGTTGATGCTTGGCCTAGCTTGGTAGATCAGTTTAGGAATTTTTGAAAAATATTAAAAGCTCCAAGAGTCTGAAAAGTTTTGCAGTCACACTTACATTGTCTTCATGTGATTCTCGTTCGCGCTGTTGTGTACATGAAGTCATGAGGATTGTGCTAGCGCCAGCAGTGTGGAGCAGACAGGTAGTGCACTAGCAGCGGCTGTGAGACGACGACCACACTCAGTTGTTTCTCGGACGTGAAGGAAATTTCGGTGCTGTGCATTTGTTTGACCTCATTCATGATACCCTGATCTATTCCCTCTCGGAGAATGATTCGATGGGTGTTGATGACGGAAAGCAGGGTTTGTTTAGCATACGACTTACATGCCGATGAACATGACTCATGATGCCAGAGGACGGAACGTGACGGGTCCATACTTTCTCATCAGAACAACTGTCCACATCCGAAAATCACAAAGACAATGGCATCACTAGCCCGGCATGAGAAAACAGTAGCCATCAGATCCGGCCCCCAAAGAGATGCATAGAGACGCAACTTCAATATAGCCAGGCATTCTCCACCCAAAACCGGATGGAGAGGGACATATAGAGATTGTAGAGATATATCAAGGGGAAAGGAAATACTGTACTCCAAAAATGGCAGGTGATGCTTTTCAATCCTTTTGCTACTTCACGCCCTTTCCAGTGAGTTCATCGCAGGTTCTCATTGACGAAGCGGATAAGGCTGACGCAGACTTTCTTGGCATCCTGCTAGAAGTCATTGAGGTGCGGCGACAGGCTGCAAATATATATGTAGCGAGATGCAGAGAGAGCGATTGTCTCAGAGTTTTGCACAAGAAACCCATTTCATCCCATTTCTAGAGAAAGATTTTGTGTCACCACCCATGGTTCTCTACACCTTGAGAGTTATGCCTCCCTCTACTTGGGTCAAGAGTTGAGATCCCTTCTGGCGGCTGGCTTTTCATTTGTTGCACTAGCTTCAATCCTAAAACATCTGGAAACACTTGAATTATATAGATAATTAGATAATGATAATTATGTATACACACTCTTCTTCTAAAGTGAGAAAGTGCCTGTGGTGAGCTCGTGGTAGTACTCTTTGGCAATAGTTGCAGTGCATAGCCCTGCATTGATTCGAACAGAACTGTAGCGATCTCCAGGAAGCATCTTTGAGCTTGAGCGGCCCGGGAGCTGGACGGGTCGATTTCCGCCACACGGTTTCTCGGATGCAGCAGATTTTGTGCCGCAGAATTACAAGTTGAATTATTAAACAATATTTAACCAACTTTCATCCTTGCGTATCTATAGGTGATTAACCGCTATATCTACTACGTATCGAAAAACATATCTCAAACATTCTCAAACGTATCTCACGTTTCTCACGTTTCTCACGTTGGCTCACCATGTTGTGATGTGCCTGCTGCACTAGTTGCAGTCCTTGGCACTTCCAATGGCCGCCTCAGGTGGTGTTGCTCACTTCCAATGATCCAGCTGGGCCGGACGCCTTGCCACGAGCCCTAGCGGACCGCCTCGACGGTTCAGAGCATTTGAGGCGAAAACCGGAGCGATTCGACTGCTTTCTACGTCAAGCAATATCAATTGGTCAATATCAATCAATATAAATCAATATATCAGTGAATATCAATTGAATTCAATTGGTATATGAATCATGTCTTCAGTGCGGCGTGGGAGTCTTCAGTTTCAATTGTGTCTTCTTTGGTGCCCTTTGAATCTCCCAAGCAAGTCTTTCTTGTGAATCAAAATCCTTGAACTGAATGGTCTTCAAATTTTGCCGTCTACTTTCTCTGCCAGTTTGCTGCAGGCCTTTGAGTGCAAGTGTGGTGCAGGAGGTCAGAGTCTTTCAGAGTCTTCAAGTTTTCAGACTCTGCTCCCCGCGCTCACAGTCCACATTCGTCCGATTTCGTCCGCATCACTTCACCTGCCTTCACCCGCTCAAGGTGCTTGATGGGCTGGTCGATGACTTCTCATCCCGGCTCATCCAAAGCCATCCTAGCGCCCAACTGCATGTCACCGATGCATGGAGAAAGATGGTCTTGGAGAAGCTCTGTGGTGTTCTCAGAGCACTTCATCAGACTTCATCAGACTTCGTCCCTTAATATCCTGATAATATCCTATAGTATCCTAAATCGATCTTAATCGCCCTTCAAAACGAATCTTGTGATAAGTTTTTTGGTGTGTCTCAGATGTTAGGTCTTGGTGAGGACGGCCTTGGCGCTCGAGCGTTAAGACGAGCCCTACGGCAGTTTCTCGAAGATCCCATCGCCTTCAGCATTCTTCAGCACCAGGTGAGTCTAGCATAGTTTATATATCAAATTTTATATTAACATATTAATATAATATAATCATATCAATGTTTATATAGTTTATGTATGTTTATATAGTGTGATATAATGTGATGATTTTTGTGGTGCAATTTTCACATTGAACCATACTGAACGCCTCTGAAACTGTTTGAGTTTGAACACCATTTGAAACTAGACCCATCCCCTTGAGATGTCAGGCAACTCCTGGAGGACCAGTAGAGGAAGTATCTTGGAACATCTTTGTGTTTTGGTGTCAAAGTTTCCCGTTGGCTTTCAGTCCTTGATGTTTAACTGCCCTGTCTCGGGAGAACTCCGCATTCGGTCACAAGATGTTGCTGTTGGGGAGTGCTGTTCAGATGGCTCGCACTGTATACGAAAGACTTGTGGAGTTCTGCTCCAGACATCCAAGGTTCACGTGGATGTTGACTCAGACGGCAAGGTGAACATTTCCATGGGATGACCGTCTGGAGAACAACAGGATTCTTGCAGTTGAGCTTTGCTCCGAAAAAATCTTGAAAGTACAGAAAAACATCAGAAAACTATCGAAAACCCAGTGGCTTGTGACATCCTCGTCGCGTTTCACGAAGTGTCTCGAAGCAGAACTCGCTGACATAGCTTGACACATAGCTTGACACATAGCCTGTCACATGGCTTCGCATGGCTTCGCATGGCTTCGCAGCTCCGAGCATCACCGTGGCTCACAGCGGCACCAGGCAGATGTCCCTTCAGCCTTGCCTCCTCACATCTCCTTACATCTCCTTACATATTCTGTACTATTCTATACTATTCTAAGATCCACTACATGCAGTCGCTGTTTAAAGATGATCTAAGCTTTCTGGAGAGTGCTTTCCAAGCACATTCAATTTACTTCTTGAAGCGATCCAACAAGAATACCAGAGTCAAGAAATTGCAGCCTGTCCTTTTATTGGTTCACTACACCAACCCGACGACACAATGGTGTGCTCCTTGGAATTTTGCTGCATTCCGCATTCCCTTCAACTTCAGCCGATCTTAGTTCTGCAGCTATTCCTTCGTTGCCTGATAGCTGATATCGAATTGATAAGTTATGTAACTATATTTAACTTAGCTGGTTCTTGTATACGTAGCATCTTGTAATATCTTGGATAAGTTCACTTTAGCGGATCGTTCACTTTGGATACTTTTGGATCTTTTGGCCTCTGAGGCGGCGGCAGCCAAAGAGCATTTGGCCAAGGCGGAACAGGCGCATCGACGCATTGAAGACCACTATGGGTTCCCACAAAATCAAGTAAAGCACACTGAAGCACCAGAGTCACCAGAGAGTTCAGTTGGTGTATTTCAGTTCATTTCATTTAAGCAATACACTATCATACACTGCTGTGCGTGGCTTGGCTGCTCAGCATGGAAGCGCGTTTGCGAATCTTGGAGTCGTGTCCAGGCCTTGAAACCTTCATGGATGTCTCTGAAGTTCAGTCAGAATCTCAGGAGGTCTTTTTTGATCTTTTTGCATATTCCTAGTCACGGAATGTCACGGATGCGCTGCTCCGAATGACACACACACACAAACATTCATTTCGTCTTTATTCTGCAGGTGATTTATAATTTTGGACTGCAGGTCCAGACCACTTGATGGCCTCCATGGAGTACTCCCAGGTACAAACATAACCAAACACTGGGAAAGGAAGATCTATAGGTATACGCAGATCCAGGAATTTCTTCGTCAAGTGCACTGTTTGAGCTAGAATTGCATTGTCTTGGAGCATCTTGGAGCCATCTCAGAATTGTTCTGAAGAAGACACTGCAGCTAAGAGCTGCTAGGCTGCTACCCAATTTCGCGCAGCTGGGTTGCTTCAAGAATGTGCCGGGTGCCTTACACGACATGCAAGGAGCATCAAGGAGCCACATCGAGTGACTCCATGAAGCTTCGCCACATGCCACGGCGCATGAGGCAGACGCCTGGGTCAAGTCAGGCCAGATGAAGGACCTGTTGAAACAACTCTTTGGCCACAAGAGCTCAACAAACTGCAGAAGTATCTGACAGATGTTGTCGTGCAGATTAAGCTGTCAGCGGCGAATCAACAGTGAATTGTGTTCAAGTATGTTTAAGCAAGTTTTGCCTATCAGTTTTGAACTTTTTGATTTGTTTGCTCCGTCTTCATCCAGTGTTTTCCAATCTTTTCCACTGATGTTCCCATGATGCCTCTGTCATGACTCACCCACGCAGCTCGTGCGTTTCGGCAGGAGCTTCTCCACGACCCGTTTGGTGCCGGCCGCGCGTCTCCTGGCTGCACTGCGAATTGCTGGAGTCATCTAGAATTCGACAACAGAATATCAACGGACACAAAACGGATTTGCAGAATTTGTTGACATTGATATTTGTAAAGGTGTTATAAAGTGTATTAAAGTTTGCTCCATTTCGCTTTGTAGGTTCCTTTGAGAAGAGTCTAAGGTATGAGAGCGCAGCTGGCATTTGCGATGGCACTGGACCTGGTGGTCCCACAGCTGCCATGCTTCATTGGGAGAAGGCACCGCACACAGCATCAAACACCTCACCAAACACATCGAACCAGATCGAACTAGATCGAACCAGCTGCCAGGCCGTTCACTGCTTTCGACTTGCCGGCAAGGCAGATGTGGCAGCCAAGGTGAGGTTCTACAGATGACATGATGACATGATGACATACACAACAGACGCAAGAGAGCTCTGCTTGAGCCTGTGGCGATTTGTGCATCTTTTGCCAGCTCCTCCTGAAAGTGGCCGGAGTTAGAGAGAAGCCAGGAGCTCAGGGGCTGGACAGAGCATGGTTTTCAGCTGACCTGAACGTTTGTACCGTGCCGTCCAGCATTGATATGATCCAGAAACAACCAGACTAAACTACGCCCCTACTCTCAAAATCTGTTACCGGTTTGTTGACCTGTGAGCTGTTGGGTCCAGAACTCGACTGAGGCAGGGTGATTTGGATGGCGCAAAGTCCGCCTACGAGGTCCACAATAGCGAGACATAAGAAACTATCAATCGCAAGCTGCACCGGGCAATCTTTTCGCAGGAGACAATCAACGTCTTCGAGCAAGAAGAGAAGGCAGTCAACAATAAAAATCTTTGTGAATTTGGTGACATTTTCACCACATTTTCACTACATTTTTGTCGTTGGCTCTTAGCCTCAGAACATTGTTTCCTGGAAGCACATCGATCGCAGGACTACGAGTTGGGCGATCTGTACAAGTCGTGACCTGTTTGAAGCGTTTGAAATCACATTTGAAGCACATTTGAATCACATGAAGTTCCACGTGAAGTGCCGGCATGAAGTGTCGCCTGCTGCTTGGCCTCAGAGGTACATTGGTTTTTTGATTCGACGAGAAGCTTTGGAGGACACACGGCCTGCGATATTTGCCGGCCAAGTGAGGCTGTCAAGAGCCGCCTTTCGAGTGCAGCGCAGGACGCGTTGAAAGCCATGGATGGCCATATTTCGGTGCGCCGACAAATTTCTGAGACACAGCTGGACCAAGGTATGACGTGGTACAAAATGATACAACACTCTTGCCACGGAGGTACTTCAGAGACAGAAAAGCCTGCCTTTTTTGCATAAGGAGCGTCGTGGCGGCTTTGGGAAAGTCTGCCGACGTACTTTGGCACAGCATGTTAATGCAGGAGCTCTTATCGAAAATCGTCCTCCTTGTGAAGATGGAGGCCGCTTTGGATATCTTTGGATATCTTTGGGCGTTTTTGGGCGTGGCGCCTCCAAGCTCCAGGATTGTGTTCGAGCTGAAGAAATTCTGACCTCGACAAATGTGGATGGTTGGGGCCTTTGCAAATTGCACAGATCACCAATTCTTTGCGATGTGTGGCTCATGCATCAATGCATCCTGTCGGTGTTTGCTGTCTTTGAAACTCGTGTCATTTGCCAGAAAACAAAGGACTGGCATGATGACATTGCAAAGGATTTGCAAAGTTTGGGCCACCCGAGAAATAACATTTCTGGGGGCTGAGGTTGGATTATGTCTCGAGAGTACCAAGCCCGACTCTGAAAGTGGGACAGCAGAGAAATATGAGGAAACTTGATGTTTCAGGAGGTTGAAGCAAGTGCATTTTTGTTTGAAGTACCATTTCAGGTTGTTGATAACATTGCGTATTTGAACAACATGCGCAGCTCAGGTTGGCACAGAGCTTGTTGAAGCGACGAAGAATTATGACGCAGAAGCCCTCATTGGCCTTCAAAAAGACCAAATCTTCACATTTTTGCAGGTTGAGGCGATTCACAAGTAATCCGATGGTATACCGAACAGATCCGACAATTACATGTTGGACCAAAAGTGACGTAATGATGCACTCAGTGATGTCCTCACCATGTGCAGGTGGCGCGGATAGCAAAGCTTTTGAAGGTCCCGAGCTCAGAGCACCACAAAGTCACTCTGTACTGGAAAAATTGTATCACATTCAGCACATGTCAATACAAATGCAGCTCATAAATCTGCGACTTCTTATTGATTTCTGCATATTCCTGAATCGGTGATTTTTCGGTTGATTCAATGATTTGTTGCCAGTATCGAGGTTGCCACAGTGGCCAAACCTTCTGACGGTTCAGGGCCCCAAAAGGATGACATGCGGGACATGCAGGGGCAAGAGTCAGAGGTTAATCGTATAATCTCCATCCATGTCCTACACATGTCCACAATCTTTGCATTTCACATACCTTAAAAATCTTTACCATCTACATTACTTTACAATCATATTACAATCATGTTAAGACGCATTCAGAGGTGTTATTTCTGACAATTTCATCATGTTCAGAGCCTGAATGGTGAAGTGCTCTGAGGTGACCGAGGTGGATATCCAGTTGAAAAGCCTCCGCAAGACATTGCAGATCTGCTCCAGTGACAGAGTGGTTGTTGCACACAGCAGCTGTACAGAAGCCGGCGCTGAAATCAAAAAATGCAGCCTGATGGCGGGGGTGATGGGTAGTCGATGGGCTGAGCAATGTACCTTATCCATCCTTATACTCTATAAGACTTTAAGACTTTATTAAGGGGCTACGCCCCCTGCCGCCGACCCCAGGGATTGTTGCCCTGGGGCGGCGAGCGGGGGCTTGCATCCTTTTTATAATATATATACATGTCTTGTGCTGGAACTTGTGTAAGCACTATAATGGATGTCTTAGGACGATCAGCACATGTAGCCATTTTGGGTCAAGGATAGCGGACCCCGGCACCTAACTCCTTTTTTTCTCCAACCCTGTCAAATGGATAGGAGGGAGAGGAGAGGGGACAGTAGGAACAGAAGCCGAGACAGCAGGAGAGACCATAGACGCCCTGCTGAGCCGGCTTATCCCCCAAGGTGGAGGAGACAGGCAGACCCTCCACCTAGGACTTACCCACCACAAGGTGAGCGTCGGGGTGACAGTCGTGACGTCCGGTCTTATAGCGCTGAGGTTCCAGGAGGACGTCCAGCGTCGAAAGCAAGGCCCGCTGAACCCCCAAAGAGAGTGGCGTTGGGCCAGACCTCTGGGGTCACAGCAGCGGGGGCATGGGCCGCCCGATGGGAAATCGCCGACATGCTCGAAGAGGGGTGCAACGTGAAGGAGCTCATCGAGACGATCAGGTCGGGAAAGGAAGGACATAGGGTCCTAGAAATGGGACCTAGTGGAACTTCAGGATCCCTCAGGAGCTGGTCAACGGTGGGAAGCCCGAGCACTTTAGCCCCTCATAGAGAAGGAGGCCTTTGGTCGGAAGGGTCAGAGGACGAAAAAGAATGGAGCAAGGACCTTGACAAACAGAAGGCCATCATGGAATCGATAATGATGAACCGCTCTCAAGAGGTAACACCTCCCTGGGCGAGCGGTGCGTCAGAAGGGCTAGCTTCCGGGTCGAGCACAAGGGAAGCAGTGCCCGGTTCAGGGGCTTTTGTGAAAGCAAGTACTGAAGAGACGTTTGCCAGAAAGGCAAAGCCGCCACCCAGTGGTGTTGCTGCCAAATTGGCAATCGGAGTTCCCGTACCCCCTAGTCCACCCAGAAAGGGTGAGAGGGAGGCGGCAGAAGAAGACCAGGCCTTTGCTAAGCCAGCTGTCCCTCCTCCCACCTCGTCGCCCCCGCCAGAGGGTAGGAGGAAAGGGAGCAGGAGGAGAAGCCGGCATAGGAGCAGAGATCGCAGCAGAAGGCGCCGCCGCGAGAGCACAGTAGTTTCGATGCAGCAAAGAGAAAAGGAGGAACTGGACAAGTTCCACAAGGAGTGCATGGAAATTTATAAACAGGTCAAGAGACTGGGTGTCAGCATGGAGATGGAGGAGATTGTGGAGAAGGATGGAGTCCTGGACGAGGACAGATTCCGAAGGCTCACAACTCCAAACCGTGCTGGCACCGGTCTCAACTACACGCGCCTTATGACCCGATTCCTCAACTGGGGCCAGAGCCAAGAGAGGATCGTCGGAGCAGGGGTGCCGGTAGATCAGCTGCTGGGAGTGCTGGAATTCACCGAGCACCTAGTGCAAGCCGAATGCGGATACCTCACCCCTCGCAGTTTCCTGTACGCCATGGACTTCTTCGGAAATGCCTTGGGCTTTGCGCCAAATGGGGGACGTTGGAACAGAGCAAAACGGTTAGCTGCTTCGTATGCGGCCTCAAAAACTACACCCACGAGTCGCGCACCTGGTTTCGTGAAGGCCACCATGATCGCCCTGGAGGCGGCAGTATTGGATGGGTATCTCACCAAACCAGAGCGTGTGGCCTGTGGTAAGTTGAGGCTGTGCATTCAGGCTTCCACCAGGTTTGACGACCTGTTGAACACTCCGCTGGTGTGTTGTGAGTGGGTAAGGAAACCTGGTGAGAAGGACATCCTTGGACTGAGATCCAGAGCTACACGCGGGAAGTCCGGTCCAAGGATGTGGATAGCAGCCATCAGCGGGATCGACCCGAAACATGACGACTGGCTGCCTGTCCTCATGAAACTCCTTCTGGAGGCGCATGGCGCAACCTGGAAGGACGATGACCATTTGGGCAAAGCAGCGAGGTCGGACGGTGGTTACTTCCTGCGCAGCCCAGCAACTATCGGAGGAGATGTGTCCTTGGTGAAGGACGCCCTCGAAAAGCTGGCAAAGGACGGGCAGGATATAGGACTCACCCAGTCCGAATTGGAAGTGTTGCGCTGGCACGGAGCTAAGGCAACGCTATCAAGCGTGATGCAACACTTGGGACTGAAAAGGAAAGCGGTCAGATTCCAAGGAGGTTGGAAAGACCGTTCAGAAACTATGCCAGATGTGTACTTGAGGGAGGCCCAGACACTGTTGCTGGAGGCCCAACAAAAGTGCATACGCTACCTCAGGGAAGGTGGCGACCTGGTCAGGCTGGAGGAAGTCCCGGTGGATGGTACCCCAAGCAACGACCAGGCGGAGAGCAACAAAGATGCGGAGGCCAAGGAACGCGCGCGTAGAAATGTCGCCATGGCCACCCAAGAGCTGCCCTCGTTGCTGGCAGCCAGGGTCCCGATCGACCTTTTGGATCGCGGCTTTGATGCTGTCGGAGCCATCCCAGAAGAGCGCCTGCAGTATGAACGAACCATCTTCAAGGAGGGCGACGACTGGTCCGAGTGCCTCATCGACCTGATTGACCTGGAGGGTGAGTCAGAGGTGAAGAAAGAGTCGGAGGAGGATGTTCCAGAACCGAAACCGGAGAAACCCGACATCGGGGCGAAAAATCCCGAAAGGGCCATGGATGAGCTCGACACTGAGGGCCTGACGGCTTTCTGGGTGCAGTCCAAGGCACCGAGCTCCAAGCCCTTAGTGCACCTGCCAGCCCCTCAATGCCTGGTGAAGGACACCATCGTAGATCCGGCGCCCAAGTGCGGAGTGGCCGGTACCTTTGTGGCAATCCAAGTGGAGGAAGCCCTTGACCCAGCCACCACTTTGTGCAGACGATGCTGCCCGTCGTCTTCTGAGAGGGCCTGTAGCGGGATCTGCTCCCATATGCACTTAGGCGAAGACGTGGTGGTGAGGCGCTGCACACGCCGATGCCACTTGGCCGTGTCTCACGAGGACCACCTGTGTCCTCTGCACGACGAGCCCAAAGCGGGAGGGGCCGAATGAGCAGATCCGTGCTCCCCGAGATCTTCCTTGACAGGAAAACTGTGGGAGAAGCACTCTTGAGCAGTAAAGGGGGGGATAAAACTCTAAATGATGTTTGAACCACCCTTTTCTTCCTTGAGAAGAATAAATCCTTAAATCCCCAAATATCTTGGGAGTATGAGGGAATGGGATGCTTTGGAGTGCCGCTGTTTTTCATGGCAGCAAGGTAGTGACTGCAATAATGTCGCAGCACTCTGGCCCCCAAGCACCCGAAGGCGGCAGCCATGGCATCATTGTCGCAGGCCACCATTCCAGCGGCATTCCGCAAGTCGGCAGTCCGTTTTGGAGTTGGTGAGTCCGACTTTTTGCTGATGGCAAATGAAGGGATTTCATCCCACGAGGCATTCGCCATGAGGGTACACTCCAAGGAAGCCCTGGAAGAGTACCTTCAGGACGTGATTTGCCCAGGGGCGGCGTTCCAGGACCCAAATAGGGGACTGGTCCTGTTCAACAGGACGCCCCAAGTCCCTTGGAGAGATTTCAAAAGATCGGAAGACGCAGCTGCGATCCGAAAGCTTTGGCTTCTCTCCAAGGAGTTGTGCAAAGGTGAGCTGGAAAAGCTTGCAACAGGTGACGACAGCAGCCGCCCAAAGGTCACGCTGACTTCGGCAGTGGCTATGGAGGAGGATGCTGTTAAAAGGGGGATGACGCCACCCGTTTCTGATTCGGAGAGGCCCTCCCTATACACACTCACACGCATGGCAAAGAGCTTCGTGGGTCCGGGGGCCACCTACGAGTATCTCTCATGGGAGGTGTTCCTGAGCCAGGAAGAACAAGATAGGATGGAACGAAGCGGAGCCATGCCGAAAAGCAGGAACGAATTGGTGCTCTCGAAGGACAAGGCAGTCCTGCAGGAGAAGGACCGAGGCGAACCTCCGGTGGCGGTGACCTCTGATATGGAGGTCATGCGCAAGAGGTTGGAGTTGCGTGCCCGAGCCGCGGCTATGGTGGGGCTTTCGCATTACAACTCTTACCGCAACCTCCACGACCGCTACTGTAGCAAGTTGTTGGGAGAGGTCCCGGAAGGGATGAGGCCTCCCACAATCCAGGAGGTGAGGAGGTTCGACAGGACCTTGCACCAGGAGCTGCTTCGCTGGCTCTCCCGAGAGATTGGGACAATGGACAATGGACTGGGCTATTACCTCACCCATGAAGAACTGGGTCTATGGAGGCTGCTCGACGCCGTCATCAAGAGCTTGCCGGATCAGGGGGTTGACAGACAGCCCGAGTCCAGCAAAGGAACAAAACGCAAGACACAGACCGAGGACGACGAAGTGGAGAGCGAGTCAAGGAAGGAGCCAAGTCCAATCCGCCGGAGGCCTCAGCCTAAGAAGCAAAGGATGAAGCAATGTCTGGTGTGCAAGAAAAGGCACCTGCCTTTTTGCAAGATGCCACCAACTCTTCGCAGGGAGATGAAGGCCAAGGCCATGCTCAAGAGAAAGGAGGCTAACGCCAAGAGGAAGGCGGAGCACAAGGACGAGCACAAGAAATAGGGAAAGGGCCCACGACCGGCCGAATCGGCAGGGTCGGTCACAGGGGCCAGCAAAACCACAGCCGAGACGATACCGGAAAAAGGTGGTGAGCCTGCGGTCTGTTTTCAAGGGGAGAACAGAGTTTTGGAGCCGTGGGATATTTTACGAGGTAAGTGTATTTTTAAGCATAAGTCCCAGTTGGACGCCGACTTAGCGAGGGTTGAGTTGGAACATTGGGCACCCAATTGTGCAACTTTTTCCAGGGCTAGGGAGATTCCAATCCCGGGGGTACGCGACCCGCCCAAACCTGTTAGGAGTGAAATTTTTCCAGAGGGGATCCCTGCGGAACTTGAGAAGATGTCGGGGAGGTCAAAAAGGAAACTGAAGGACGACACCTTTATGGCTGACTTAGCGGCAAATAGCTGCCTAGAGAGCCATAGGGAGGGTCGATTCTTCACTTTGGAACACCCGGCCAGGAGCTTGGCGCAGCACTTGGCATCGTGGAAGAGGCTCCTCGGCTGTGAGGGAGTCTTCAGGGTAGACTACACCACATGCATGTTTGAGGGCAGCAAAAGGCGCAAGTGTCAAATGTTAATTTGCAACCACGAGGCTTTCAAACAAATGGGGCTCTTTTGTAATCAGAGGGGACTCTGTGAGCGGACGGGAGAACGTCATTTAAAGTGGCGCCCTGTTACAGCCAATGGCTCAGTTGTGCAATTTTTGACCGGGGATGAAAGAGAATACCCCGAAGGATTCTGCCGCGCATACAGCCGTTGTGCGGCCCAAGTGTTGGGGCAGCACGGGAAGTTCGTGGAGGTCTTTTCGGGGCCGAATGCTCCCTTGAGCGCCGCCATGTGTAGCCAGCTGGGAGAACAGCTGCGAGGGCACAGGAACCAGTGCACAAAAGGGGTTAAGTCGGAACTCCAAAGACTGTCACAAGTCTTGGAAGCCGGCTCTCAAGTGCAACTGGATCCACAGTCAACAGAAAAGGGGCACAGTGCAGAGCAGGCGCCAAATAGGGCCAGAATGCTGGAGGCTGGAAAGCAACCCAGCTATGGCAAAAGGTGTCAACTCATCCCTGACGGAATTCATTCTCCGTTGCGACATTTGGAGGAGGCCCTGAAGCTGGAGCATCCCTTCAATTCCCAGGCGACCCTGAAGCTTATGCATCAGGAGGCCATGGAGAAAATAGCGAACAGCCCTGCGTCGGTAAACCATATGAGGCTGAAGACCCTGGCAGAGTGGCGCTGCTTAGCCAGGAGCAAGGACACAGTTGAGCTGCAACAGGAACACGAGAAACTGGCCTGCTCAAATGCCGTCAGATTGGGACGCAAGCCGCGGACCGCTCTGATGGAGATTTTGAGCGAGAGATACAACATAGCAGACAAGGCCGTTCCCAAACTCTGCCTAACCGGAATGCCAATTGTGGGCAGAGCATTGGAGTCGCCTTTCTTTGAACAGAAGGTCATACCGGCAACAGTCACTTTGCAGGAGCTTGTGAGCTCAGCCGCAAGGAGACGAAAGGCAACCTTGGAGCGCATAGAATATATGGCCAAGAAAGGCTCAACAGAACAGGCAAAGGCCATCTATGCCAAGACCCTCAAGGAGGTGGCCCAAGGTTCTATGTCCGGACCTTTTAGCCATGAAGAGATAGTAAACCTTCATGGTCCCCACTACAACCTCATTCCCAGTTTCGGACTGGAGCAAGGTGTGGGAGAAGACGGCAACCCTAAATTTCGACGGATTGACGACCACACAGCTGGCTTCACCAACTTGGCAGCAACTCGAATGCAGAAGATCGACATGGCCATGACGGACTACCTCATCGTTTTGATAAAGTGTATGTTTTCCCGATTCCATGCAGCCTTGCGCTTGGGATCGGAGGACATGCAATCAGCGTACAGACAGATACCACTGATGGACGTCCAAGTGGGAGTCTCCATCACAGGGGTGTGGGACCCAGGCGCTCAAAGGGTCAGGCTGTTTCAGATCTTCGGCCAACCCTTCGGAGCAGGCCATTCTGTGCCCAACTTTTACAGAGTGGCCGAATGGGCATGCCAGGCCATAGTGAAAGGCTTCGCCCTCATGCTGGATCATTTCTTCGATGATTTCTACTATGTTGACAGGGCCAGTTGCGACCAAGTGGCATCTTTCTGCCTCCGGGAAGCTTTCACAACTCTGGGGCTCCAGCTAGACCCCGGGAAGTCGCAACCACCAGCACAGGTGGCGCACATCCTGGGAGTGGCTTTCAACACACAAGCCCTGCTCTCAGAGCGCTGCCTAATGGTCGAACCAAAGCCCTTGCGCAAACAGAACTTCCAAGCCATGATTGCCAATATCTTGGACAAAGACTGGCTCCCGCCAAACCTGGCGGCCAGTGTTGTGGGGAAGTTCGGTTTTCTCTGCAGCACCCTGTTTGGGAAGGTCGGCAGATTCTGTACGGGCTATCTGAGAGAGCGGCAGTATTCACAGGCCTCTCAAAACTCGCTGACACCACAGCTTCGCACAAGCCTAAAATTGATGGCTTACGTGGTCCGAGTTTCCCCCCATAGGAAATGTTCCTTTGGCCGCCCCAAACTGCCATGGCTCCTGTATACGGATGCGTCGGACATTCCAAACAGGGAACCTCGCTTTGTTATTGGGGGAGTCTTGGTACAACAAGACCCTGTCTTTTCCATTGAATATTTTTCCACTCCCGTGCCGGACGCTGTCGTAGCAAAATGGTTGCCCAAGCAGACCTTTATGGGGCAACTAGAGGTTTTGGCAGCGCCTGTAGCACTTGCCACCTGGCGAACGCCTTTGACCTCATCACAAGTCATTCATTTCATTGACAATGATGCGGCTGCGGCAGCCCTGGTAAGAGGGTACTCGCCCAAATCAGATTCGACCGTTATGGTCGGAGAGTACTGGACGATCGCAGCTGCCTGTGCTATCGACACTTATGTCGACCGTGTCGAATCCAAGTCGAATCTGTCGGATGGCCCGAGCAGACTGGACTTGCGTGACATGGAAGAGCTCAACGCCAGACCTGTACAGGCTGTTTTCCCTAATTCAAGTTCTGAAGTTTTCAAAATTTTTTCGGGGGAGGACGCTGCATACCCGCTTGTGCAGTCTCGGTGACACACAATACATCCGGGGGGAGCTACAAGGAAGCCACCGACACCGTTGGGGAAACGCTTCCTGGGCTCCCTAGAGGATGAGTGGCTCGATGAACCAGCTCCATTCCACCTTCGCTCAGTGGTTTGAGTGGCTGAGCATCGGATGTCACCAAAGTCCGACCCAAGAGGAAAAAGAAACGGAGAGCTGGCCGCAGTTTCTTGAACCCTTTTAGAATGTGCGTAGTCAGAGATATCCATGTCTTGTGCTGGAACTTGTGTAAGCACTATAATGGATGTCTTAGGACGATCAGCACATGGTGCCATTTTGGGTCAAGGATAGCGGACCCCGGCACCTAACTCCTTTTTTTCTCCCACCCTCCCATCCCTAGGGAATTCCTCGGTCGCCGCTTCCTGGGCTCCCTAGAGGATGAGTGGCTCGATGAACCAGCTCCATTCCACCTTCGCTCAGTGGTTTGAGTGGCTGAGCATCGGATGTCACCAAAG
>BGPT01002034.1:67478-78328 GCA_003297045.1 Symbiodinium sp. clade C Y103 | reverse complement strand
CTTTTTGTGGGGCGCGAACAGAGCGATTTGGAACCCCACAAATGTGTTCGAAGTCCTAGGGGATTGCAGGGTATATCGTCAGGATTGTCAATACGAGTGAGCGTTTCCTTCCTTTTTGTGGGGCGCGAACAGAGCGATTTGGAACCCCACAAATGTGTTCGAAGTCCTAGGGGATTGNGATTGTCAATACGAGTGAGCGTTTCCTTCCTTTTTGTGGGGCGCGAACAGAGCGATTTGGAACCCCACAAATGTGTTCGAAGTCCTAGGGGATTGCAGGGTATATCGTCAGGATTGTCAATACGAGTGNCTTAAAAATAAAATGAAACATTATATGATATGATATGATACATTACAAGATAGTAAAAGTATAATAAACAATACATAAAACTTATGATATAGTATCATATAGGATGGTGTAAAACAATATAATACAACACAGTATGATATAATNACAAGATAGTAAAAGTATAATAAACAATACATAAAACTTATGATATAGTATCATATAGGATGGTGTAAAACAATATAATACAACACAGTATGATATAATGTAACATATTAGTAGTCTATAACTGATATATTAAAATAAAGTATGTTATAGTACATTCTACTATAACATTTTGTCTTAACATATAATTCAATTTCAAATAGTATTGCATATTTTTAGACAATNATAAAGTATGTTATAGTACATTCTACTATAACATTTTGTCTTAACATATAATTCAATTTCAAATAGTATTGCATATTTTTAGACAATATAACATGATATGATTTGAAATAAGGTCAGATGAGATCAAAAACATAATGTCATATTATATATTAAAACAGCAGTATGATACGAAATCTAGTGTGAAGTAGTACAACATTATATGTTTGTAATGTCCTATATAAATCTATATAATATGAAATTAAATGAAATAANTAAATGAAATAAATGCTGTAATCATATAGTATAATATTGTATAAGCAACAATTCTGTTATAAATGAGGAAGCAACTTTGTGGGGCGCGTAGCCTCAACTTTCGTGCCCCACAATCCGACCATAGCATATGAGAAGGATTGAAGGAAGCTGGTCAGAAATTCGAAGAGTTCGCGTTCGGAGGGCTTTCGGGTTCGAAAAGTCGAAAAGTCAAAAAGTCGAAAAGTCGAAAAGTTCGGATTCGGAGGGTTTTTGGGGTCGAAAAGTCGAAAAAATCGAAAAAAACGAAAAGTCGAAAAGTCGAAAAGTCAAAAAGTCGAAAACTTTTTGACTTTTTGACTTTTTGCGAAAAGTTTTGCTACTTTCAAGTTATGACGGCTCCCGGCGAGGTGAGCCCTTAGGAGGGACGGACTGGGCCTGCGGGCCACGGCCCCCTACTGCCTAACGTTGCCTTCTGAACCTGTAAGAATACTAGCTGTCTTCCAGCCCGCAAACCTTCAAAAACGGCGGCTTCGCCACGCTCAAACAGCAGGGCCCTGCGGGACGGATTGGGCCTGCGGGCAACGGCCCCCAGTGCCTAACGTCGCTTTCTGAACCGACAAGAAAACTGCCTGTCTTCCAACCGTTCAAGCTCAAAAACGGCGCTTCCGCCACGCTCAAACAGCAGGGCCCTGAGGGACGGACCGGGCCTGCGGGCAACGGCCCCCGCCGCTTNCGGGTTTTTTCTCTTCTTCTTGCTATCTTTTGGCCCCTTGTTGCTAGTAAGTGTTCCTCTGACGCGCTCCCCCTGCTGGCGGCAGGGGTCGGCGGATATGTTTTAAAGAGTTAAGAAGATAGCGAAAATTTCGCCCCAGATACGGACAATGTGAACGTTCTGAACTTGCGCAGGTGCAGCGGCCTGACACTGCGATCGGATAGTCTAGTTTCTGTTGACATGGAACCTGCTTGGCGAAGCTTTTAATAGTTGGCATTTCTCTTTGGAGAATGTGCCATACCTCCCTTGTCTAGATGAAATCCAGCACCTTTTTTCAAAAGGATGGTCATGCATGCACCATAGGTGCAGCATATGCCGTACGGTACCTGAATACTAGTCTTAGAGTCCTGTCTTCTGTAAAGAAATCGTTCGTGCACTGAAATCGATCGCAAATGCGAGAAAGAAACTACAGCAGGCCTGCGATTCTTCTGCCACTTGCTGTGTGAACGCAATCTTGTCTCAAGTCGTCAGCACTGGAAGCAGATTTGCACACCAAGGCGGATTGGCCTGTCAACTTTTATGGTGTTAATCACTTTCGCTTTCTTTGCTCACTTGTGGCTCACAGCGGCAACTTGCCTGCTAAACACTACTGTTCCGTGGCAGTACTTGGCAGTGCAGGGTTTGCATCCAACAAAGCCGTGTGTGCAGCTTGTTTTTGTCTAAGAACCTTATCCGATCAGCAAAATTGGCCAATCTGCATCAAGACTTCTTTGGTCAGTTGCGGCCCTTCCTTTTTTGAACGTTTGGAGAGATGGTGAGAGCGCTCTGTCTTGTCTTGTCTCTGTCTCAGTTGCCGCAGTGCAAATGGTGCAAATCCCAGTAGAGATCATGTACCCTAGATTAATCTAGATTACATATAATAACACATATTAACACATAATATATGCACCACATATCCAACACCATCCAACACCTATGCAACTTGCAACTTGTTCACATTTTTCCCGGCAAACTCAAAGGGGATTAGTGTTTGAACGTTTTTGATAGTTTCTGCACAGAATGGACTTGCCTGTCGCAAAAGCGAAGCAGCTTTGTCATTGTTGAGGTTCCTGCGCCTGACACATTCCAGCCGAGTAGGGAATCCTGTGAGCAGATCACAAGCATTCAGAAAGTAGCAGGAGGTAGCAGGAGTGTTGGAGAGCAAAGCTTTGGCTGTCATAAAAATCTTTGGACAATTTCGAAGCTTCCAGAAAGTTTCAACATATTTGAGGTGACAGGGCATGACCATGGAACGTTAGAGGTGCGACTGCTGCAGAAAAAACTTGGGCCTTGGCCCTGCAGTGGATTGCAGAGCGAAACCGCTGTCCAGGTGCTTGAGCACAAGAAAACTGATGGTTTGTCAACTCAGTTTGGCGAAGGGCAGGCGCTACAGATGCTATAGTCTATAGTCACTACAGCTTCATCAGCTTCATTCTGTTTTCATTCTGATTTCATTCTGTTTTCATTCTGTTTTCATTCTGTTGTAGATATTCAACTTGTATCAAGTGAAGGTGTTTGACCAGCTGACCAGCTATTCTCCGAGGCAAACTGCTCCAGATAGATGCTTCTTTAGGTGGGTCACATTGAGTATCCGAGGGTTTCCTTTCCAGTGCCAAAAAATCTCATGATTCTCCCGCCTGAACCAGACCAAAACCTTTTGCACCGCTGTCCCGGTCTCTGAAATGTCTGAAGCTTTCGTGGCAGGTGACAGCCTCAGTGCACATGACATCACGCAGATGTCTGGAACTCAGATGAACTCAGCAATGGGACGGTGAGTTCTGCCTCACAGCCTGTGCACGCCATGCCACGCCGGCACGCCATGTTTCTGTGTCCTGTCCAGGCGCGGCAGTTCAGATGGCTGCATGTATGAAGGTCGTGAAAGAATGGGCTGTCACGCACCATCCCCAGCTGTTTCTGAGCGGAGTGTGTTCTGGAAGTTTGAGCAAAGTGCGCACCAACTAGCATTATGTTGCTGATTGCACTCCCAGAGACCTTGAACCTTTGCATCTTTTCGTTTTAGCCACCCGACAGCTTTTTTTGCAACTGTGCTAAGGCCGAATGTGGCTGTTCTTGGTACGAGCAGCCTTTTGCTCAGTGCTGTCAGAGAATTCGCAGAGCTCTAGCCACAATAAACAGAGAAACGGTGAGAAACGGCCAAAATAGTCCAAGAGATTCTAAGAGCTGGAGTTGGGGTAGAACTGGGCCAGGGAATCTTGGAGATAAAGAGCACTTCCATTGGTTTTCAAGGAAGGTATCACCGATTACTCAGGTGCTATCCCAAGTTCGTTATCGTCAAGGGAGCTGCTTGTCACTATGAGACTCATGAGCGTGAATCTTGAGATTGAAGGTATTGAAGCGCAAAAACTCATGAAATTCCATCGTTTCTGATAGTTGTTGGCTCTTGACCATCTTGACCGTCTTGACCATTCACTCTGCTGTGGCCTTCAAGACATTTGCTCAGGACCACTCGGAAAAAGCCGTGAAGCTGGCATGTGTT
The DNA here is from genome assembly GCA_003297045.1 of Symbiodinium sp. clade C Y103. Classification (NCBI taxonomy): domain Eukaryota; class Dinophyceae; order Suessiales; family Symbiodiniaceae; genus Cladocopium; species Cladocopium sp. clade C. Next base: position 74,176 of record BGPT01002034.1, on the reverse strand, counting down.
TTGAGGGCGAACATGCGATGACTGCGATGACATACACTTTCCCATACTTTCCCATACTTTCCCTGTACCTTGGCTTGCGTGTTGTGTTGGCTGAGGTGAAGGCGAAGTCCAAAGTCAATGTTGGCCGTTGACCCAGAGACTACAAACGACCAGAATTTGATGCGGGTTGAAATTTGGAAATATTTGGTGCAAACATGTTGAACTGTTGAAACATCACAACTTCAAACAACTTCAAGGGTCGCGACTGCGTCATTTCACGCCAGGAGTTTGTGATCTTGCCATGCCAGTGCTGGCCATTGCGTTCCAGGCTTAGGCTTGCTACAGTGACATACCGTATCCATACACTCATGGAACGCTTATGTATAGGGATACTATTATTCATCAATCTTCATCAGCTCAAACATGTCATGATATCATGATATTGCAACAAACCCAATAGATCACATGTCAAAAGGTGAGACATTGGCAAGATTTAATATGTTTTTTGAGGTCTGTGCTTCTGTTTGTGGTGCTCATTGGCCTGGTTGTCTCTGCCCTCAACTCAGCTGTCGCGACGTCATGCGACGTCACGTTGTGCTTTTCACGCTCGGCCGCTGTGCAGCAGACCGGTCACACCTGTTGGTGACCGAGGCTCGCATGTACTTGACCAAGGACCTTCGCACATCTTCCCACTACATTTTGGACTCAACGGCTAGAAATGATCAAAGACTGATCTAAGAATGATCTAGAATTCCAACATACTCTTGAATAAGAAATGCAACGTATGTGCAAGGTGTGTTTTCTGATGTTTTCTGTTATTTCCTGCATTCTTTACACTATGATTAATTATGCATTTGTTTTCTTTTTCCGCCCCCCTTCGAACGACTATGAACGAACTTCCCAGCAGAAGTCTGCAGGATCCTCCTCCACTTGACCGAGCTCTTCCTTCAAACGCAAGCTTAAGCGAACCAAAGGTGATCACATCACCAAGTCCTGGGTGGCAACTCCTTCACAAAGACCGTTTAAAAATTACATGCTTTTACCATCCTCTACCAGACCGTTTGAAAATAACGGGCTTTACAAGATTATACGTATAGACATAGATTATATAGATATAAGATACAATTTTTAATACTACATGATAGGATATTCGGAGAATACTCTACTTGCGCTTCTATTTGCTGTCATGTGCTGTGTAAGATTGGAGTGAAATGCATACTTCAGAATTAGTTCGATTCGCTCAAATTGCCTATGTGAAGACAGCCAACAGGCGGAACGTGTGCCGGAGAAGAGCATCAACGACGGCAACTTCCAGGAAACCAAAACATCCAGAATCATCCAGACATTTCGGAGTTTACCAGATTTACTGCAGTCCCTTTATGTCCCTCTCCCTACCTGGCCTACCTTTGTATATAGCTTATGTATGCTTATGTAAGATTGGATGGGAAAGGTTTCAAACCTTAGATCTTACATGACCTTACCAACCGGTGACAGGTTTGGGCTAATTAATAGATCTACAGTACTTAGCTATTTATGAATTATTTATGACTATTTCCTGCTCTTCTCAACTGCATCTCCTCCGCAGGCTTTGCATCCAGATAGTCCACCTGCTGACGAGGCTGATACAGGTGTCAGGGCCAAAGAACCAAGGTGGAACACCTATCAGGTCTTTAACATGTTGATGTCATGTCGTTTTGCCAGGCTGAGATGTCAATTACATTCAATTCATCAATATCAATGGATTTCCATCGATGTTCTGTTGGCCTCTGTAGCCTCATCTTGAATCCATGTGCACCGAGGCCGCTCCAGAAAGAGAAGGAGCGAGTGGGGTTGTAGCTAAGATTTCAGACATAGTCATACTGGATGCAAGCATTATATTTCTTATTATTTCTTATTTGTGTTATACATTATTATATTATCGTCATAGTGATGAATGCTCCCGGATAAACTACTGTATGACAGTATACCACTAGTTTTGGGTACAGCGGACTTGCACCCGCTATGGTGTACCCCCTTTTGTGTGTTGGGTCAAGTATCATGTCGCTTCAATTCAGTCGTTTTTACAGGTGTGTTCCAACTCTCAGTAGCTCTTGTCATGTATTGCAGGAGAGGTCGTCACTGAAGCTCCACGTGATTAGAGCACAGGACTTACATTTGCGCACTGGAGACACCCCTGTCTGTGGCAAAAAGGGTCTTGATCTGGCTGAATGCACAGCGCGAGTTCCATCTATGTTTGTTTCCTTGTATGGGCAACCCCTTCTGTTTGCGCACATGTACAGTACTTTAGAGGGTGCAAGACAAGATGAGTGCGCCTTGAAACATGAGGTAGGTAAGATTGAAGGGGTAGAAAAAGATTTAAGAAACACTGGCCAGTTTGTTATCGAGATCAGTGATCACAAAGAGGTCAGGGAATGGAAAGCGACGTAGGATCCGCCTCGCCTTTCGCAGTGATGTGATTTCCCCTGCAAGCCGTAAAAATTTGCTTTAACTGGTGGGACATAAAAGAGCCTTCAGTTGGATCCATCTTTGGAATAGTTCATATTTATTTTGGATTAAACAGGCGGCTATATCTAATATCACCGAATTTGAACTGAAGCCTATGTCATGTGGCATGTTTGGGCTCAGAGGGCAGTCCATCGCTGCCGGATTTGGGAGTCCCTCTCCAGTTCAGCCAGAGCTGGGTGCCGTGCTCAAAGGAAAGGTGAAAAAAGACTGTTGGCATGTTGGAACAAAAAAACATCACGGCTCCATACGGCTCCAGACTCTGGAATCCATAAAATCATGATGCACATGGGATGCACATGTGCACATGGGATGCACATGTGCACATGGGATGGTCGTTGGATGGACATGGACCATAGCAGCGTTTCAAAGGACTTTGCAAGACGCTGGCCCAGGTGAGGGAGAGGTTGTGTACATATTGGCGGCAAGATGACGGCACTTCCTGATGACATGGTTGCATTCTGAGTGATGTGACAGCATCGCAGAACATGCATTTGCTGATTTCCCTGATGACAGTGGTTGGGAAAGTTGGGAATGCCTTCGAATGCTTGGGACATCTTGGGACTCGGGACAATTTGCGCCCGGTGCAGGTAGCCTCAGACCTCACCTCGGCCATTGTGCTGGCCGGGGTTCGTCACGAGGCAAGGAATCAGACTGCACATTCAACATCCTGTGCTTCTGTTTGTTGTTAGCAAAGAAAGAGCAGAAGCAAAGATGTAGCATGAACTCTCACTATACTGACGGCATTTGATGGATAAGTTTAGGGACCGGAAAGCATGAAACGACAACCTGCGGCCTGAGGAAACCATTGCAGCATTTGATGATGGCCCAAAGCGAAGATCGAGATGGTCTGAGTGCAAGGCAGGTGGATGTGGAGCCTTCAGTCAGATGAGACTTGTAGACCAGGGGCGTCAGGGATTGAGTCTTGGATCCAAGAACACAGAAGAGTATAGACGAAACCAACATTGAGGCTGCCGGCAATTTCTTCGCAAATAGACTTCCTGCCGATGAGTTGGCAAAACACAGCCATTGCATATCCTTGGTTTGCCAACTGGTTGTCTCATCTTGTCTCATCTTATTCTCTTGGTTTGCTACAGCCTTGCCTCGCCAGGTTGCCAAGAAGGGAAAGCGATGGGGTCTTCCCGATGACAAGCCGTTTCTTTGTCGCATCAGGCATAGCGGCATAGCCTAGCATAGCACTTTGTTTCATGAAACATTCTTTTTCGACCTCAAAGCAAAAGCCAATGATAGCCTATGGATACCAGTGGGTTTTGATTTTGTAGCCAAAGATTTCCAAGTTGTTCTTCCTAGGTACAAGCCACTGAGTTACGTCGACCTCCCGATGGGTCTCTCTGAGAAGGCAAGATGCACCCTGCGTTGTCCAGAATTCAAACAGCTCAGTTTGCAGATGCAACTTTCACTGGGTTGCCAACCAAATGTAATCAAGCTCCTAACATTTTCAGTTAATAGCATGGAATGAGTTGGGCTTACCTGGTCGTTTCAACCATTTGCGAGCATAGAGCCGTCTGTCAATTTGAAATGCTTATCTGAGTCTGTTTTGTGCCTTGAATCATGGTATGATACAATGGGGAGCACTGGTGTGATCGCTTGGATATAGATCAGTCGAGCTGCATGATCCAAGATTGAGAATGATACTAAGGCTGTTTTGAAGGGATGCAAAGTAAGACTTGAACCATCTGAAACAACAGCAGTCAGACATGGTCACTGCGTGACCGTGGTTTCATTTGATTTCTGAGGAGATCGATCAGTTTCTCAGAGAACAGCGACTAGAAGATCTTCACAGGAAGATTCAGGCCGTTGCTTTCCCGCTTTGCCACTTTGCCTCTTGGCTCCTTGGTGTTCCAGCCGTTGCACCATGTTACACCTTCTGTTTACACCATTTTACACCCTGTGTTTGGACTCTTAGACCTTTTGAGGTGTCCTTGACCTGACACCTTCCTGCAGCATGAAATTGGGACACGAAACAGACCGCGCTTGGCGTTTCCCATACTCTGAGCAGCCACAACAAACGGTGGCCATCCCGGCAAGATTCCTCCTGAGACAAGTCAAAACATGCTGATCATTACAAGCCTGCCCCGCAAAACGATCGCCTGAACAATAGATGACCCTCATTCACAGCGATGAGATTGTGAGATTAAGACAATGCTGGTCAGAGCTTGCAGAGCACCATCAAGAGCCCTTGTGGAGGGAAGTTGATCAGCTACTTGCGAGGGGGCTGGGCACAAGTCTAATCACGCTGTGGCAAAAGCAAATTTCCCACGAAAACTGCCCCGGTGATGACTTCTGAGAAGAATCCAACAGTTGAGTTCTGCAGGCGCATGAACTGGAAGATGTAGATCCAGACATTCGGCCTGGCTCTCAAAATATAGAAAACTTGTGTACCAGCATGACATACAGCAATAGCATCGTAAACCAACATCAATTTAATAAGTAGGGCTAACGCCCTGGTGCCGCCGAACCCCCTTTCTGTCTGGAAGGGGGGGGGGCGAGCGCATTGAATGAAGGCAGCAGGTAGTGCCAAGAAATAACAATACAGGGCATCCATACAGGTGGCCGTGGTGTTTTGCTGCGAGAGTTGCCTTGGAAAGGCCTGCGCTTTGTGTAGCTTGGAGGGTTGCCTTGGAAAGGCCTGCGGAGGGGTTTGGAGGGTTTGAGGGCGGGCAAACGGCAGGCTTGAACGCCCTTAAAAACAGGTGGCCGTGGTGTTTTTTCTGCGAGAGTTGCCTTGGAAAGGCTTGCGAAAGGCTTTGTGGAGCTTGGAAAGTTGCTTTGGAAAGGCCTGCGGAGGGGTTTGGAGGGTTTGAAGGGTTTGAGGGCGGCCAAATGGCAAGCTTGAACGCCCTTAACAACAGGTGGCCGTGGTGTTTTGCTGCGAAAGTTGTTGCCTAGGAAAGGCATGCGAAAGGCTTTGTGTAGCTTGGAGGGTTGCCTTGGCAAGGCCTGCGGAGGGGTTTGGAGGGTTTGAGGGCGGGCAAACGGCAGGCTTGAACGCCCTTNTGGAGGGTTGCCTTGGCAAGGCCTGCGGAGGGGTTTGGAGGGTTTGAGGGCGGGCAAACGGCAGGCTTGAACGCCCTTAAAAACAGGTGGCCGTGGTGTCTTGCTGCGAGAGTTGCCTTGGAAAGGCCTGCGAAAGGCTTTGTGTAGCTTGGAGGGTTGCCTTGGAAAGGCCTGCGGAGGGGTTTGGAGGGTTTGGGCGGGCAAACGGCAGGCTTGAACGCCCTTAAAAACAGGTGGGCGTGGTGTTTTGCTGCGAGAGTTGCCTTGGAAAGGCTTGCGAAAGGTTTTGTGGAGCTTGGAAAGTTGCTTTGGAAAGGCTTGCGGAGGGGTTTGGAGGGTTTGAAGGGTTTGAGGGCGGCCAAATGGCAAGCTTGAACGCCCTTAAAAACAGATGACCGTGGTGTTTTGCTGCGAGAGTNGAGGGTTTGAAGGGTTTGAGGGCGGCCAAATGGCAAGCTTGAACGCCCTTAAAAACAGATGACCGTGGTGTTTTGCTGCGAGAGTTGCCTTGGAAAGGCATGCGAAAGGCTTTGTGTAGCTTGGAGGGTTGCCTTGGCAAGGCCTGCGGAGAGGTTTGGAGGGTTTGAGGGCGGGCAAACGGCAGGCTTGAACGCCCTTAAAAACAGGTGGCCGTGGTGTTTTGCTGCGAGAGTTGCCTTGGAAAGGCNGAGGGCGGGCAAACGGCAGGCTTGAACGCCCTTAAAAACAGGTGGCCGTGGTGTTTTGCTGCGAGAGTTGCCTTGGAAAGGCCTGCGAAAGGCTTTGTGGAGCTTGGAGGGTTGCCTCGGAGGGGTTTGGAGGGTTTGAGGGCGGGCAAACGGCAGGCTTGAACGCCCTTAAAAACAGGTGGCCGTGGTGTTTTGCTGCGAGAGTTGCCTTGGAAANCAAACGGCAGGCTTGAACGCCCTTAAAAACAGGTGGCCGTGGTGTTTTGCTGCGAGAGTTGCCTTGGAAAGGCTTGCGAAAGGCTTTGTGGAGCTTGGAGGGTTGCCTTGGCAAGGCCTGCGGAGGGGTTTGGAGGGTTTGAGGGCGGGCAAACGGCAGGCTTGAACGCCCTTAAAAACAGGCAGGAGCCTGGACAATGCGAAAGTTGTTGCCTAGGAAAGGCCTGCGAAAGGCTTTGTGTAGCTTGGAGGGTTGCCTTGGCAAGGCCTGCGGAGGGGTTTGGAGGGTTTGAGGGCGGGCAAACGGCAGGCTTG
>BGPT01002034.1:49575-67471 GCA_003297045.1 Symbiodinium sp. clade C Y103 | reverse complement strand
CAAACGGCAGGCTTGAACGCCCTTAAAAACAGGTGGCCGTGGTGTTTTGCTGCGAGAGTTGCCTTGGAAAGGCTTGCGAAAGGCTTTGTGGAGCTTGGAAAGTTGCTTTGGAAAGGCCTGCGGGGGGGTTTGGAGGGTTTGAAGGGTTTGAGGGCGGCCAAATGGCAAGCTTGAACGCCCTTAACAACAGGTGGCCGTGGTGTTTTGCTGCGAAAGATGTTGCCTAGGAAAGGCATGCGAAAGGCTTTGTGTAGCTTGGAGGGTTGCCTTGGCAAGGCCTGCGGAGGGGTTTGGAGGGTTTGAGGGCGGGCAAATTGGAGGGTTGCCTTGGCAAGGCCTGCGGAGAGGTTTGGAGGGTTTGAGGGCGGGCAAACGGCAGGCTTGAACACCCTTAAAAACAGGTGGCCATGGTGTTTTGCTGCAAGAGTTGCCTTGGAAAGGCCTGCGAAAGGCTTTGTGTAGCTTGGAGGGTTGTCTTGGAAAGGCCTGCGGAGGGGTTTGGAGGGTTTGAGGGCGGGCAAACGGCAGGCTTGAACGCCCTTAAAAACAGGTGGCCGTTGTGTTTTGCTGCGAGAGTTGCCTTGGGAAGGCCTGCGAAAGGCTTTGTGTAGCTTGGAGGGTTGCCTTGGAAATGCCTGCGGAGGGGTTTGGAGGGTTTGAGGGCGGGCAAACGGCAGGCTTGAACGCCCTTAAAAACAGGCAGGACCCTGGACAATGTGAGGGCCATAGCCGTGACAAAGCAGGTTCCACACCTCCGGTGGTCCCAGGCGCCGCCCCTGCCTTGGCCAAGGCCGGGGTCGGCGGATTACATTATTATAATATATATAATATATATAATATATAATATATATTATATATTATATATATATACATATATATAGTATACACATATATATAGTATACACGTATATATATATATATATATATATATACGTATATGTATATGTGTATATACAGGCTACATATCATGTTGATATGCCAAGAGTCAACATGGCTGCGCTGGGCACTGGGTATGTGGCATCGCAGTGATGAGGCCACCTTCACCACCACCTGTCTACGACAAGGGCGGCAATAGACTGAACACCAGAGATGTCAGAATCAGGCGCGGCCGATACCCGGGCTCCACGGGATGCTGGGCCCATGTTTGGTATGGCATGGTATGGTTTTTGGTTTCTTCCACAGAGTTCCACCGAGTTGCTGGTTGCTCAGTTTGAAACACAGTCAATTTGAGTCTTTGCGAGGAAGGCCATGACAGCCGAGTACAACAGATTGATCAGGCCGGACTTTAGGACCGTGTTTTGGGAAGTATGATGTTTTGCGGTGTCTCGCGAATGGTTCGCTTGCTGTGCAATGTGCTCAGGTACATGATCAAGCATGTCGATGGATACCTGCCACCTGTTGATTGGAAGCCTTCCAAGCTCATGAAAAAGATCATCATTCCCATCGATCCTCGCGCGCAGATGACATAGGTTTGAAGGGTGTGTTGATCCGCAGACAATAGTCAAACCTGAGATTGCTGTGATTTCTGTTTTAAGAAATTTGCTGCTTCTCGCCCTTTACTCCTCCTTGGAGTTCAACTCAGGAAAAGTTCCCTCAGGCTGGATGTACAGAGCAATGAATCGTCGAGTGTTTTGGTGCTGCTTGTGCCATTGAACCCCGTTGCATCCCGCATCATCCGGCATCATCCGGCATCCGCCCAGGCACCTTTCATGGGTGTCATCATTGGTCCTCGTGGTGTGAACCACAAAAGGCTTCAGGACTCAGCCTCTGCCACCTCTGCCATCCCGAAGCAAACCATGCCCTGGGAATCCCCTGGAGGACACGACGGGCTGCAAGATTTTCATCCGTGGTCGCGACATCGGTGCCTTGTCGAAACAGCATGGTGCAACAAATGTGCAACAACTCCACACAGAGGAAAATATCAAAACATATCAAAACATACATGCATCACATGCGCTGTTTCAATGGTAGACATGTTTCTGCAGCGATTTCAGGTGACAAATGGCAGACTGATGAGGAAGCAGCGATGCCACAGCATGTCTGCTACTTAAGCCTCGGGACATGTTCGCGTGTTGCCATTCCATGGCAATGCCATGACTCCGTGGCAGATGAGGTGCACATTGAGGGCGAAACGGAGGTCACTCTGCATGTTTTGCTGACAAATAAGCCCAAATAAGCTGTGTTTAGGGATGAAACAGCCAACTTGTCACATGTTTGTGGCAGACTTCTTGTCAGCGGAATATGTGGAATGATTTGGCAGAAGTCTCTATGATTTTGCCTCAAGCCAGTGTGTCGCGTTATGCCAAGCTGCATGGTTTGAAGAAGCGTAATTAATTAATTAGTTAATTATTCAAATTGCATGGAGTAGCTGAACATTAAAACGGAACAGCATGGTTGAAACAGTTGTTGGTAAGGACCAGCAGGAACTATGGCTTTCATAGATTACTTGAAGTGGCAACTTCTGAACATGCAACACGGTACGTAAAAGTCACGGATTTATGACTCCTTCACCAATGGCGATGCCCCGATGCCGGTTGGCGGTGGTTGGCGCTGGCCCATTGGTGGGACGTACTCACTGTGACTTGGCGAAATTGCTTGTTGAAACATGTTGAAACACTCTGCTTTACTCCGCTGAATAGCTTTCACTCTTCTGATTTGAAATGAAGAATGCCGAGGTCTGCTGATCAACAACATGAAAGATCTGGAGCGGGCAAGCATGTTCCAGACTTGCATCATTTGTTCGTGTGCAGCCAAGTTCATAAGGCTGTGTGAACCGCAATGAATTGTAGGCCTTCATGTTTGTCAGGAGCTTGCCTGCATTTGTCAACGACGTATAGATGACACAGAATTGGCAGAATCGCTGGGTGTTCCGCTATACACGGATGCAAAGGTGCGTCGACTTGTTTCCAGCAGTGTTCTGCCACATGGCATAGCCTCAGAGACTCAGAGTCACCATTTTTGCAGGAAATGATGCTGAAGGAGCAGTTGGATGGTGTGGTGATTTCTGTCCCAACTCACATGCACTTGGCCATTGCAGAGGTTCCTTGGATTGCAATCCCAACGGTGTTGAATGCTGATACCATCGAAGTCCATCGCATGCTCTTTTACTGTTACTAGTACGTCATCTTGGTTGCGATCTGTCGCGACACTGCCAACTGTGAGGGCCTGGATCTGGGTGAACAATTACAGTTTCAAGCACCGAAGAACTCAGAAGGACTGGGAAGGACCCATGCAGAGTGCCAGAGATTCGCCTTTCGCTCCAGGCATGTGTGGAGGGGGCCAAACTTCGCCAGGCTGCTGGTTGCCAAGGCAGTCATTCTCTATGGGGAAACCGATGGTTTTGGGACGCCCAATTTTCACGAAACAGCCACAGTATGTCTGATGATGTCCGATGTATGTTTTCAATGTTGAGATGACTTGACATTTCTTTGATTCGGATGAGGCTCTGCATCCTCTGCACTTGTGTTGTTCTGTAGGTAGCCTCAAAGCCCTCCTGATTGAGAAGCCAATCTGCCAAGATCTGGCGAGCGCTTGAATCTCAGAGCCCATGAACAAAGATAGTAAAGGTATGTAAAGGTAGTAACGCTCATTAATTTAATAACCCCCTTGGGTATCCCAAAATGAAATCACCCGGCTAAGGCCCCTCAAAACGAGGTTTTTTCGTTTGATTTTATTTGTAGTTCGGGCCTTAAAACCTCTTAAAAGCATGGTACCCCCAATTTCATTTTGGGATGAAAAGTGATTTTATTTTCAGTAATTGGTTAATGGGGTAAGGTCACTCATCCAATTTTACGAGAGAACTCGAGAGATACGAGAGGCACTTGGGGTTGGTACACTTTGCCTTTCCAAAATTCAAAAAAGGGCTTTAGCCACTTGGGACTTGAAGTGGTCAGGTGGGGTAAGGCCCCTTGATTTTATTGCTTACTTTTGGCTAGTTAGGGTAGGTACGCCAAAATATTTTGACCGACCTTACCCGACCTGGTCAGTACAAACCCGGCTCATTAATGCTCTGTCAGACTCAGTTCCCCCTACAGAAAAGAGCTTGCGTGGCAGTTATAGCACCGCCCTGTCGACGCTCTCGAGGCTCTGAAGCTGCTGGACATCACAGAGAGCGCTGGCGTCTCTGTGCTGATTGGGCACCAGAGACGCCACTCGAAGCTCGTGCAGAAAGCCAGGGAACTGGTCACGGTCCGAGACTGAGACATAGATCACTCATGATCACCCAACATGTCAATACAATTCAATACATGTCAGGCATGTGATGTTTGTGCAGCTTCCGAATCCAACCTTTCCTTTTGATGATACATAAAAGAATATACGCTGCACATAATGTACACATATAATATAGTACAGTGTCATCACACCACTTTTGTTTGTTCGAAGTTGATCCTCCCTGCCAATCAGCGTTGTCTTTTGTTTTCCTTTCTGCATCTCTGCTCCTGCCTAGGCCAAAGGCTTCGGCCCCTTGCGCGCTGTCAATATGGACCCTTGCCGATGAATTTCCGGAGTTCATGCTCCAGACCCCACCCAATTTGGAACACAACGGAGTAGCGTCGCCAAGCTCCTGTGTTTCTGACCAAGTAGAAGGTGCTCATGTTTGGGACCACGAAAGCTTTGTGCAGTCCTTGTCTATGTCGTGGTACTGTAGTATGTTCCTCACAGTTTGCGAGCACAGCAAAGAGTTTGAATTAAGATCCCGCCAGATGCTCAAATGAAACAAAGTGGCAGAATCTGGCAGAACACTGAAAACAGATGAAAGCGGAGTGAAATCGTGTCAGAAATAGTCTCACACCGTCAAGAAATCAAGAAGTCAGAAAGTTCAGGAGATCAGACCAGACAAGGGCCATCAAGGGCAAGGGAGATCAAGGGAGATGTGTTTGAACATGTTTGAACGGTCCCCACCATGTCCCAGTTGCTATTCGCCGTGGTCGAGGAGTTTTCCCTGCTGAAACCAGAGAGCTACTTTGGTTCGGACATTTCACTGCAGTGGCGTCGAAAGAAAGGCATTGGCGGCCCAATTCTGATCAACTCCATTCATGACCTCGATTTAATGCGCAGCTTGGAGTCATTAATGACTGCAATGCTTCGAACAGGGTGCCACCCAGTGCTACCGCTCCATCCCTTTGCCGTTCAAGAGTCATCAAGAGTCACAAGTCACCAGCAACGACAATGTCATGACTAATACAGTTACTTGTTGTATCCGATTGTATCTGCGGTATCTGATTGGCATGAGTTGTTGAGCTCTGGAGTTTTTGCTTGCAAACGATTTTATATTGATCCAAGATGATCCAAGTCTTGCTATGATATTGCTACTTTATCTACTTTGCCGACTTTGTCCATGACGCTCAGGCTACGTGACTGGTCATGAAATCATGAGCGTTTTCGCGTCAACCAGCAGCGCAGCTCGAGGTGGAGAGGTCAGGCAGCAACATAGATTCTACTTTCCGTTACTTCCAGTGCCCAGTTGTTCCAAGGGTTCAAAGGGAAGATCTGGGAGCTTCCGATGGGTTACAACAATCTTGATTTAATTTGATTCAGAATGATTCCGATTTCCATATTATGTTTCCATTGTAATCACTGCCGGAGTAGATCAGACCCATCAGACTGATCAGCTGTGACTCGTCCACAGGTCGAAGATTCTGGCGCAGTGACTGTGACCTTCGATCACGGTGCTGTAGGACCCGATGTGTAGGTTGTTTGCGTCAGTCTGCAGGGAATATGGATGTGGATGGCTATGATATGCTATGATATGGATGTGGATTGACTCCAAATTTGGATAAATTTTGGGGGTTTAGTACTAAAAGCGATCATTCTTGTGGGCCAATATGAACGGAATGTGGTGAGACTGGAGCTGTGATAGCAGTGCAAGCTGTGAGGAACTCTGCTCTTCACCGATTCTGCACCTTCGCCATGGAGTTATGAATTCACCACAGCTGAGAATAAGAAATATCCACCAGCTGGGTACTTGGCACTCTGCACATTCGTCCACGATATGAACATTTGAAAACATTTGATTACATTTGGATCTTGCAGTAGGTTTCATGTTGTTCTCTTGCTGAAGGTCCCTGGCCATCTTCGGGATTGCTACCATTTCTTAGGCGCACAGTGCATCTTGGCAACAAATAAGGATGTTGCCGAAACTTCGAGCATCATTCCTAGATCATCCTGTGTGGAAACCCAAACCAAACTGCCTCACATAGAGTGTGAGAGTGTGTGGGCAAGTTTTCCATACAGGGGTAGGGAGGGTTTCTCTGAGCAGAAACCGATGACACTTGTAACACATCAAAAGTTGTGTTGAAGCATCATTACGATCGTTGCAGCTGTGATGCGTCGCAGGCTCTGTCGGTTTTCCGAGCCTTCATTGCTTTTCATACGGCGTCAAGACCGGCGAGCCTGGATGGGATTCGCCACTGGAAGTTGAGACCTTCACAGCGGAAGCCTCAGCTTTTCACAGCAGAAACCAATGGTACAATTAAATATGATCCTGAATGATCCTGAATCTGTTATATTAGTCAAACACGTGTTATGTTTCAACATGTTTGAACTATAAATCACATATGAAATCATCAAATCGTCGGCTGAGGTAGAGACGGAGGCCAGCTCTGCATTTCAAGCACTGCGCCGTCCATTGTTGCATGTCGTCAGCTGTTGCAGGATCCATTGCTTTTGCAAATGCGACACTTTGCCCAAGTTTGTCAAGGACTGGAAGATCCAGCACCTTGGTGGAACAGAGCAGAGCTCCTGGTTCCATCTGGTTCCATGTTATTTTCAAAGCTTTGTAAAGCCATTATGATCAACCCATGTAAATCATTGTGTAAATCATTGCGTAAATCATTGTGTAAATCATTATGTAAATCATTGTACATCCGGGATACATTGTGTTTGATCACGTTTTGTGTTTTGTGTTTGATTTCTCAATGATTTTCCGTCCGAGGTCTGCAGCGGTCGTGATGCAGTCGAGAGTCTGGCAGTCGTCTTGGCAATTCAAAAGTCGGCAGAATGTGGAAGACCAGTGGCTCCGAGTGAAATGTTCTTGGAAGTCACCCAGGCGGGAAGAGACGGAAGAGACAAGCTTTGAAGAGGGCACAACCAGACATACTAGTACTTTTTGGATACACCCTTCGAAGATGATAAAGCAAGACTACAGTATGATTGTCTCCATTCACTTGAGGGCTCAGCACAACCAAGTGCATTTGTCCCAAATAATGTTGAGGGAGGAGGAATCGACATACTCGCACTTTGCAGGGCAGAAACACAGTAGTTGTGCATTTGTCAGATCATATACCTTACACGTAACGGCCCTTTGAAGTTGACTGAAGATGGGTTTCAGAGTGTCTCATTCTCACTTGTCTCTTTCGCCAACATTTAGATGGACAATTGAGTTGAGTAGCAGAGAGTTTCCCTAGCAGTTTCCTTTCTATTCATTCACGATTCCATATGATTCCATGTTTATGAAAGATCTTGAGCATCATTGAGGCTTCACATGAAGCTGCCGACTTGGACAGCTCTCAGTTGCCTATGCAAAAGGCCAGAGAATCAGTCAATTGGGACAAATGTGGCTGAGAAAGAGTTGTGGCAGTCTGTTATGTGATGTGTATTGCGGCATGTATTTCGAGGCGGCGTACACTATGCATTAAATGCATGTTGACACGCTGCTATCTGGACATACCTTGGGGCACAACATCTCGATGGCTACCCTGCAGGAGTTCCAAGCATCTTCATTGCAAACCACCTGGGCAACCACCTTCACACCGCCGGGACCAACATGTGCGACGGGAAGTGATGCAACTGACAGCCAATGATTCGTGGTGACTGTGGTCACCGTGTGTCACTGCAGTCCGAATTCATTTGACCTTTGAGCCCGTGGCTTCAGTTTTGGTTTTTAAAACATTTTAAAACCTTGTCCTGCAACAGGCTGAGGGTTTGAAGCCTTCTGTCTGCTCTTTGGACACCATGACTTGCTGGGGTTTCACTGTGGGATGGGGTTACCCACATTCTGGTCTTCCAAGGAATCTCAGCACTTGGATTTGCCAGTTACAGTGGCAAACTCACATTGCATTGCTGAACTGATCCAAAATCATTGAATTTATACAAAATTGATCAAAATTGTAGGATGCATGGCACAGACCCATAGCTTTCTGCAAGAAAGAGACTGCAGAGTCAGAGTCCATAGAAAGAAGGCGGGATTGTGACTTGTGCCGAACCGTGCCAAACCAAATGAAGACTGAGGGAAACAGCATGAACAAAGAGTCAACAAATGCAACTTCGAGTTCAGCTCTTGTGCCAAAGTCTGCTGATTTCGTGCCATGGCGCTGCCAGCAATGGCAAAGCTCATTCAACGATATTCAAAGCATATTAAGATATGCTAAGCGAATGGCATTGCGCCCGATTGCGCCCACATTCGTTTGTTGCGAATCGTCGACGCGCCAGGAGCAAATCCTCCACTGTGAGCGTCTTGTGGAGCCTCTGCTCAACCCAGAAAGCCCTGAATTCGAATATGTGCTGGCCTGAGCAGAACTCATGGAGAGAACTCATAGGGAACTCATACTTACAGATATACATTTTTACATAGAGAACTCATATATGCTTACAGATATACATCTACATGTTGCATGATTGTAAGATAGCCTAACGATTGGACTGATTATGCACAATTAATTATCCATGACAGGCTTGTTGCCACTGCCACCTGCCTGTTCAGATCCAGTCTTCCAACTTTTGCGCCTTTGGAGCTTCTAAATTCACTACATTCCGTAGACTTCCGTAGCGCAAAACGAATGAAGAGACTAGTAGCAACCTTCCTGAGGCGCGCACGCATGGAATGCAGCAGCTTGCGATGGTGAATGGTAAGCTGCCTCACACGAGCATTCAGCATGTCCATGGAGCACTCCACAGGGACAGGTTTTTCCATGTTTTCCAATGTTTTCCGTATTCTTTTCATAGTTGTTTGGTGTCGTTTGCATTTTGCTGATTAAAGTTTGCTGCAAATGACAGGTTTCTCGTTGAACAAGGCCGAGCAGAGGTGCGGTATCTGTGGTGCTTTGGGTCACTTGGGTCCCTTAGCTGCAGCATGGTGCAGCCAAGTCAAGTGTCTGACTCTTGCCACGTGATTTTTCCGCGAATCCCGCAATAGTTTTTGGTTTGCTCGTTCTTTTACCCGATGCCGTCCACGGGTCCGTGGTGCTGTGTAGATTTGCGTAGACTTCTTACGACCTTTGCTGTAAACAGCCTTTTTTTCCCCCTCTTTCTATCATTGTTTTGCTATGACAGCATGGTGGGATGGGTCCCGGGTTGCTGACCCAGGCTTTGAATGCCCTGAAACAAACAACCAGAACTACAAGATGGCAAATGTCACGTCCTGAGATTGACCGCATCAGCATATATCAGCTGAATATTGGCATCTCTTTTTTCATTTGAGCATCTGAAGATCTGTGCCCTTCAAGTCGGTCAAGCTTCCACTGAGGTGACCTGTACCATTTGCGGTGACAAGGGCCACGTGGCGTATCTTCCTCAACGGAAACAGCGGAAACCCACAATGTTCCTGCTATGCCGTTGAAGCGTGTTCCAACAGCAATGATAGTATGCTATGAAACCTCCATGACTGGAACCAGTGGCATCCAGTCGTTCACAGCTGTGCTTTGCCACATGTGCTGTGCTTTAGGTCAGATTGTAAGAAGGCCGCGGAAATCAACAAAAGAGAAAATGTCGATTGGAAAGCCAGGAGCACAGAGACCAGAGGAACATAGGGAACATAGGTAGGGAAGCTGTCCACAGATGTCCACAGGGTCCGCCACGGTCCACTACCCCACGGCTGTGAATTCGATTTGTCTTTATTTTTTTGGGGTCCAAAAGCTGGGAGCAGTTTTCATCTGCATTGAGGCCATGGCTGAAAAGAAAGCCCAGATGGACAAGGACTCTGAGACTTGCTTCGCCAGGTGACAGGTCTCTATTCGTCTCTATTCAGTCTATTCATGAAGCACGTGTGTACTACATGTGAACTGTTCTGTTCAGTTGAGATTCAGTGCTAGGATTTCAACGACATGATGAATGACATGGGTGGCTTGGGCCAAACTCAGGCTGGCACCTAAAAATCCTTCAGGGACACCTGAAACTTCTTGTGTCAGTGGTTGATTGCAGTCATCCAGTCATGTCGGATCCTGGATTTTCAAAATTGACTCTGAGTGCTTGCTTTGCGAGTGCTTTGAAATTTTCTTGACTTGCCGCTTCGAACCAAGTGCTCTTTGAAGAGCTGGAAGAAGGTAGAGACAATCCTGGTAGAGTGAACAGGTCTCGGTGTACTCGGCAGTGAATGACTTGAAGCCGCCATGGGCGTCTCTAGCAGGGGCGTATGGTTGCCCAATTTGCGCCGGCCACCAGATGTTAGCGCTCGGCACATGGCCAGCGTATTGGATGCAAAGGCGCCGAGACACTGACAAGACAGACAAAGCATGCTGAACTGCATTTCTCTTTGCAAAAAACAGTGAATGAATCAAACATGATCAGCACATACTTACACAAGAAGTTGTACAGCTTCAAAAATGCACTAGGCAAGAGAATTGACAGTGATGACAGCACCCTTCCTAAACTCCTTCATCCCATGCTGCCGATCTTGAGAGTTCATTTATAAAGAGGCGGAAGAAGACATGGTCATTTGATAGTCAGGAATTGGGATGTCGACATGCCGGTAGATGACATAGATGATGATAGACAGGTGGCTAATCGGATTTGAGATGATAGAGACTGAGATTGGCAATGAATATTGTATTGTTATTGTATATCATGTAGATAATGGTATATAACGTATTGTAATGTATAATGCATCATAATGATATAAGTTGATATAAGGATATAGAATACACAATATGAATGACATGTGATGTCATGTTTCTGAGGCGAGGAATGCTTTGTCCGCATGCCGGGGGCTGCGCGTCCTGGCAAGTTCCTTGCTATTTCTCCTGTCCATTGCCGTCCTCCACAGATGCTTCTTGGGGCTAAGTGTGAAGGCAGTGGTGCAGATGCTAAGCGCCAATCGGGATGGGAATGTCGTGGCATTTCTAATTGGAACTTTAAGCACAGTGCTCTTGCAATCAGCTTCCCAAAGCCTATACATTGCGGGAGAAATGGTGTCTTCAGATCAGCTAAATGTCCAAAGTGGTATCCTTTTTGCCATTGGAACCAGCATCGGTGTGAGTGCCTTACCGGTGATGGTGGCGATGATGGCTGGCTGTCGCTTGCATTTGACACGAGCTGTTTGGGGCATCGCATCTTTTCAGATGCTGAAGCTTTTGTCGCTTGGGGCATGTGCTCTTCTGCTGGTACCGGCTGAGATACTGAGCCATGGACATATGCTGGGCTTCACGGGGTCCATGGTGAGACACATGGGTCCATTTCGCTTTGACTATGTGAATCCAGCTACTTGGCTCGTACAACCTGTGCTAAATCTCTTGGTGAGAATCAATCAATGGCGCTTGAAAGCATATGTTGCTGGGCCGCCAGTAGAGTATTCCGTGGAAACATCCGGATGTGGAAGAGCTGACGGATGCAAATACTCTTGTTTGTCCCACCACCTCTACGGGATATGGCATTCCTTGGAGCAATCAGTTGAGTCGCTGGAATGTAGTGATGCAACCTGCGAAGACGCCCAGTGTGTTCGTGATGCGGGGCTGTTCTGGAGCAGTGAAGTGGAGGATCCAGGAGTCATTGAGGTCGGTGGTGTGGTCACTGGTCTCATTTCTGGCGCCCTCTTTTTGTATATCTCATGTCAACTGTTGCTTCGAGACCTTGCAGAGTCCAGCTCAGCAGATGGTAGGGCCGGTAGTGGAGGGAAATGTTTTGCAGTTTTGGAAAAGGCTGCAGCTGTCCCTGGTCCTTTGGCCATCTTTGGTGTCATCGTATTCACGCTGCTATTGATGCACGACAGCGTGTCTGTCACTTGTGTCTTGACACCGCTTTGTGGATTTGGATTGTTGCCTGCCTCAAAAATGATGTGTTGGGCCATGGGAGCGCAACTTGGCGAATCACTTGCTGTCATTGCATACGGAGCCACCCAGCTCCCCTTTTCGAGGGGCATCGTTCAGCTCGCATGGGTACAGCTCTTTTGCAGCATCCTGGCCATCCTACTCACAGCTTTGCCATTCGTGCGAAGATTGGCATCCCACTGTGGCCTAATGTGTGCAACTGCTTGCCACGAATTCTGGATTCTGGCAATCGTTTGTGTAGGTGGCATCCCAGCTGTCCTATCTGGCATCTTTGCTTTAACTGTCCTGTGGGATTCGTCGCCATCCTTCACACTGTGCATTCTACTGGTGGTGCTGCCTTTGCTGATCTCCGCCACAGTTTGGATCTGCCTTCGCTCAGATTGGCTGCTGCCTACAGAAGTCCGAGAAGAAGTTCAACAGGAATGTCTCTCGGTCGCTAGCCGAACACCTCGTCCAGGTGCAAGTCCTCCCAATCTCCTCCGTCCTCCATCCCAGACAGCCTCTCCATATGGCGATGTCGATGTGAGATCTCCTCCAAGTGCGCGAACACATCCGGTGAAGTCGCCCTCACCAGCCACCAGTCCATTGAGCCCAGTGCCCAACTTGGAAGTCATCGAAGAGGGTGGCCATGGCCACGATGGCAGACGCACCAGTCCTGAGACGCACGAGAGGACCATTGGGCCAAAGATCACGGCGCCACTACCTGTGATGCCTGTGGTTCCTCGTTCATCTCGACCCAGTGGAGGGAGTACCAGTACCGACAACTCGATGGATGCAAGGTGCCTTAATTGCATTTAATTGCCTTTTCGAAAAAACAATTACTCAAAAATAAGTTTTTGAACACCAATGGCTCGGTTTGCCGTTTGTAGCAATTCAAAACAATGCCAAAACTATCACTGGTTAGTTTGCCGAACCCCAGGTTTGTAGTGCTCAATGCTAGTGGACTCAGATTGCTGTGGTATCACATGGCTGCGTTCTATGTTGCCGATGTTGCAAAAATAGTGATATAACATGATACAAATCAGTGATATCTGGTGAGCGGTTTACAAATCCAAACCTGTGCCCTGCAGGGGCCTTGGCAGCTCCATCGACTTTGCAACATTTGCAGGCGACGTCACAGCCAAGCCAGGCCATGTGACAAAAGCGCAGGATTCAAGACATTTCAAGACAGGTTTCAGCAGATTGCCAATTCCCAGGTAATTTACATGGTATCAATGTGTACTAAGAAAGTGTAGCAAGTGATTCAGCCACGGAGCAGGTTGCCTATACAGTGAAGTGATTAGAAGTTTTTGATGGGAGTCAATTTGAGTCAATGGAATTGATGATTTTGATGTATTTTGCATCGATACTGTCAGACCATGTCCGACCGGTGTTTGCGCAACTGGATCCTCAGAGGCTTTCGACAAGATCTAACCCCGATTCGGACAGAAAGCGACGAGCAAAGCCATCGGGAAGCCACCTGGCCTGGTGTCACTCAGCTAATCGATGGCGCTGTGGTTATGGCGGTCTGATGGGTTGTAAGTTTGCATGGGAATTAACTTTGAATTAACAGGCTTTAAGGTTGGACAGGTCACAATGAGTGGTTACTGGGTCGGTCATGGAAGAACTGTCCCTGAGATAGCTGTTATCTAAATCCTTGCCGCTCATTGGATATGCCAGATTTTTTGCCTGAATAGAGCGGATTGTGTTTGGAGCATGTTGGAACGATGCAAGACCTTTCAATGGTTGTTGAATTGATGTTTGCATAAGTGTTGAAAGGCAGATCGATAACCAACAGCAACCATCATGGAACAACCTGCTGTCATGGAGACCCCTACCACCTTCTTCCCAGTCGGAGAATTTGCAGGGCAGTGCTGACAGCGGTCCACCAACTCAAGAGCAGCCACAAGTCGATTCCCAAGGCTGGGACCTGATCAAGACAAGATTGAGAGGACAACGTGACGTAGTGCAGCTCAAAACAAGGGGAACCGTGGAAAACATGAGTATGACACAGGAAGACATCCATATTGACCTCCAGGTGAGATAATATGATGAGGCAGGACGACCCAAGGTCAGGTCTCCGCAACAAGGGAAATTCTGGGATTTAGCACATTTCTACTATGCTTTTAGCATGTTCTAGCAACAAAGCGGAAGATGCTGAACTGCCGAGCGATGCAGGCTTTTGGCCCGGACTAACCTGGCGTTCTGAACGAGCTGCGATTTCTGCCTCCCCAGAGCCGAATGAGAGGAACAACACGTATGGCACTTCCTGGGGCTCCAGTTTGCAAGTCTTGACCTCTCGACTTCGAGTCAGTTCTACACCCATTTCAGCATGCGGCTCAGAAGAAAGCTGCTAAGATATGCAAAGACAATCCAAGCAAATGCTTTACAGGCGGGCACGGGGGCTACAGAGTGGCTCTCATGCCCCATCGAATGTGCTTCCATGTGCTTCTGCTGACTTTGATCATTCGGAATCCAACGGGTCGAATGGGATCATGTCCTGCGTTAGGTCAAGATGTACTTTCTAGTACTTTGCAGTATCAATTTCATAGCTTTGAAAGTATCAGTATTAATTCGCTGTATTTCTGTCACTTTGCACGGTCTCTGACATCAAACAGCTGGAGAATGCAAAATCAGTCTTTCTGGAAAAGGATCTGTAAAAGGAAGGCATGTCACGGCTAAACTGACTAAACTGACAAATTGATCCGTCACGTGGGAAACTAATTACTTACAACGACACAAAGGCTTCATTCTTCAGCTGGTGCCTATGCATTGTTTTGCGAGGCAGAAGAATTTTGATAGCCAATGCCCCCGCAAAGCCATGCACGCTCAGAATCTTTCCAGCTCCCGGACAATGATATTTTGTTACATGGCTTTGTGCTTCAATTGAGCCTTGCAGGCTTTTAATGCCAAATAAATGAAATAAGTTGCACATCACAACCTGCTTGCAGACCCAAAAAACTGCTTTCAGTTCAACTCTGAGAGATGGGGTCGCGGTGGGAAGCCTTTGCTAATGCAACCCAGCTACCAATGCTGGCATACACACACTGTTAGTTTAAGGTGGAGGGCTTTCATTTTAAATTTGTCATTTCGTTTCTATAACAAAATTCGCTTTGGCATCTTCAACTTACTACCTTTTGTCAGCCCTCCACTTCTGATGCATTTTGGGCACAGTACGTAGTACTGTGAGGCTGTAAATGCATCTGCTTTGGAGAAAAGAAATCAACTCATTGAGTGTGCTGCTGTGCAGAAGCTCAAACTCAAACAGTATATGAGTGCCCAGGTTCAACTTGAGTGCTTTTTTTTCAAGCCAGCCATGCATCTAGCGGATATGGGTGGACAGATGGACAACCGCTTTCAAAATCTTTCAAACAAAGTTTTCTCTTGAAGTCTTGGCCCAGTCTTGGCCTTCCCTGCCTTCCGTTGTGTCAAGTTTTGTGTCTCTGGTGCTCGGCGCTGTGCGTTCATTTCCAATCAGCGCACGCCTGGTTGAGGCTGGCCAACCATCAGGTGGTCAGGTGCGACTACAAAGCTTTGCAGAGCTATCAAGTGTGTCAATTCACATGCAACTCATCTGGCCATATCCGGCATATCTGGTCAAAGTATGTCAAAGTGAATTGGTTTGCCCTGCACTTGGTTTGCATATAGTATACGTTATTACAGTGATACAGTTTGACTTTACCAATACTTCACGACTCCTTTGCATTTTCCAGATCAGAATTCTGTGGTATGTTTTGTGACATGTGACTGATGGGACCATCAAAGTGGTGACGCTGCGCCAGACTTTGGTGACGATGGATTCTGCACCAGGAGCTCAGTGGCAGCCTGCACACATCCTTTCCATTGTGATGTGAAACCAGGGCTGAAACGGTGAAATTTTGAACGTCTTTCCTACAAACTACAAATTATTTGGAGTCATTACATGTCATCACCAGACGTATGCTATGTTAATGCATTTACATCATTACATCATTTTCCTGATTTTAGCCCTCCTCTTTGCATTCCACCGTGCTTTCATTGTGAACATGTCAGCTTTGCAGGACCTGGAGCGGGACAAAGCAATGTGCAAAGCTCGGTTTGCATGTCAGATGACATCAGATGACATCAGATGACATCAGATGACATCAGATGACATCAGATGACATCAGATGACATCAGATGACATCAGATGACATCAGATGACAGATGATTCAAAGATATTCAAAGATTCTAATCCATTCTTGTAGTCCAACAAGCTTCTCCCTGTTCCTCTGGAGCGGGATTCCTGGATCACCAGATCGCACACACAAGCTTCTAGAGACGCATGTGTCATCATTTATCACAACAAGGTGGACAAGACGATCGTTGTGCCTGGCCATTTGGTCGGCAAGATCATAGGCAGGGCTGGAGCCGTCGCATTCCCTACGCCTACGGCCCTACGGTTTGGAGCTCTGGATTGATTTGGATATGTTGTCAGGTCCTGCTGGAGCCACCATCAAAAAGATGGCTGCAGACACTGGTGCACAGATCAATATGGATTCTGTGGTGCAGCCAGGCAGGTTGACTCCAACATCCCTTAAAACATCCAACAGAAAATTCGGAAAATGGGCTAAACTCTGGGATTCTGTTGGAAAAAAAAATCTTTGGATTCTGTTGGATCTGATTCTGTTGGATCTGATCTTAATTTCAGAATTCTTCTCCAGAAGATCCTGAACATCAATGTGTCAGGAGGTGGAAAAGCAGTGGTCATCACAGCAGCTGACCCTGCTGCCCGAGAACGTGCCAAGGTACTGTACAGGATGTGGATTCTGTGGATGCAAAGATACTGTTAGGGATATTACCCTCTGATGCATAGTGTAAATACATATACGTGTAGATATATTGTGCGTTTTCATATGCAGTGGGTCAAGATTATTTATCATTCGACAGCAAGGAAACCGTATTGTTCCACTGCGGGAATTGGAAAACACACACGTGTGAAACACATGATTGAAGCATATCGAAGCATATCGAAGCAATTGGATGCCAGGCCCATGTGCAGAGTTGGATCAAAGACAACCAGGCCAGGCGGCTAGGGTCTAGCCTCAGCATGCCTCAGCATCCTCTCAACGCCTCACAGTTTCGCGAGAAGATCCAATCCGATGAACGGATCAACCTTTTTTTTTACCTTTGGAAAGTGATTTGGGATTTAACTTTGCGAAATTTTAGCCACAATTCAGGGTTGCGCACAAGTACATAGCCATGTAAGGGGCACTAAGGTAGAAGAACTGAATCGGGTTTTGTGCATTTTGCCTTCCTTCTGCTTTCCCTGCTNCCAAGGACAAGGAATGCATGATCAGTCACAATGTATTGATTCATTGGCAAGGGTCATTTGAAGGACCAGTCAAAAAGATCCTCGTAAACGCACCGCGCGCAAGGATTTCGATCCCCGTAAGCACGCCGCGCGTAAGGATTTCGAACCCCGTAAACACACCGCGCGTAAGGATTTCGATCCCCGTAAACACACCGCGCGTAAGGATTTCGAACCCCGTAAACACACCGCGCGTAAGGATTTCGATCCCCGTAAACACACCGCGCGTAAGGATTTCGACCCCGTAAACACACCGCGCGTAAGGATAGATCCCCCTAAGCACACAGCGCGTAAGGATTTCGAACCCCGTAAACACACCGCGCATAAGGATTTCGATCCCCGTAAGCACACCGCGCGTAAGGATTTCGAACCCCGTAAACACACCGCGCGTAAGGATTTCGATCCCCGTANGAAGCAGGTGTGTGAAAGTTGAGCCGTGAGACATGGCAGCTGCAGCATGCTTTACGTGTTCGTGTTTCAATGCAGGTGGCTGGGACAAAGCCACTGGCCAACCAGTGGTGTGAAATGGGAAACACCTGCATGTGGCAAGTGAAAAGTGCTTAGAATAGCCGCCGTGCATTTGATGATGATTGCAAGTGACTTTTGGTCT
>BGPT01002034.1:6237-49568 GCA_003297045.1 Symbiodinium sp. clade C Y103 | reverse complement strand
TGCAGGTTGCCACTCATTATGCTCGATCCTTTTTTTCCATGTTCGAAACATTTCCGCAATCTTCTAGCCAACAAGTTTCAAATCATCGAAATTATGTTTTTATTTGCGGATGTATTTTGTCTAATGAACTACTTCCATTCAGACCGTGCGTAGAAAACCTACGCAGACTATACCTGTTCTGGTCTATGAATCAATGTGGGTCCCCACCCACCTAAGGATTANCCATTCAGACCGTGCGTAGAAAACCTACGCAGACTATACCTGTTCTGGTCTATGAATCAATGTGGGTCCCCACCCACCTAAGGATTACCACAGTGACAGATTCGTACTTGCACTTGTTTAACCATCCTATTTTTCTACCTTAGGGGAACGCCGCTGCGCACGACCCTGCAATTCTGTGACATTTGGAAGGCTCCAGCCATGGGAACTGGCTACCAGCCTCCAGGTGGCCTGTGCTGGTCTCAGTGAAGCTGCACGGCATTGACAAATTCACATTGAGTGAAGCAGGCTGAAGCAGATTGTTTATGATTTAATTAATACAATAATTAATATGTGTTCAATCAACGTTGAATGCTGGGTGTTGTAATCTTTTGTACATTCAATCAACATGAAACAACATGAATCATTTTGGTATGACAACGAAAAGCACAAACATGTAAAAACACATCATGTGGATGTGTTGCTAGAGAAGATGGGCAATTGTCACCAGCCATCGATGCAAGACCAAAGAAATGCACTGCTTGTTTCGGTTTCATGACAACGAACTTAGGGGTGGCATGCAGCCAATGGGTGGACTGGGCAAAGGTGGCATGCCAGGTGCGGTTCCTCGGGAATCTCTTGTGAGTTCAACGAGTTCGATCCGAGTTCGATGTTTACTCTTGGATCATTTGCTGCAAGACCCTCCTGTATCTCCTGCGCCTTGTGACATCTGGTCCCATCTTGTGCGATGTTCTATGACGTGAGCCAATACTACTGACAATCTTTATCTTCATCCTTTGTTCTTCCTTTTGCAGCAATGACTTGAATTGCCCAGACCTGGCAAGGATTGCAAGATATTACAGGTTAGATACGGTAAAATGATATCTCTTGATATCACATTTCCTATCGTTTCACATGAAATTCACTCTGCAACTGCCTGCAACTGCCTGCAACACCAAGGTGGCAAAGGAATGGGTGGAATGGGCATGCCCAGTGGCATGGGAGGTATGGGCATGGGGCCTCCTGGACCTGGACTTGGTCCCGGCATGGGCGGCATGGGAGGTATGGGTTCGGGCCTCAGTTTGCCTCGGTCACAGCGGTCAAAGCGGTCACAGCGGTCACATGAGCACGTGAAAGCACGAAGTCTCACTCAGTCTCACCAAGCCTCACTAAGTTACTAAGATTCACAGATCACTGAGATGACTCAGACTAGACTCAGACTAATACGTTGGACCCATCGCACTGAACGAGTTTTCTCCGAATGCAACCTACGTAGGTGACCTACGTTTGTGTCTTGTTCGTCTTGTTTGTCTTGTTTGTCTTGTTTGGCTCAGTGTTTCGGAGAAATGTCTCCGAAAGTCGGGTCCAATTCCCCCAGTGCTCGCTATGCTCGCTACGCTGAGGTCCAGGAATGGGTCCAGGCCCAGGCCTTGGCAAAGGCGGCATGGGACCGATGCCTGCAGGCACGCAGATGGAGTCACTGGAGTCACTGGAGTCACTGGAGAGTTTGAACATGAATGAACATGTTTGACTTATGTTTTCATCTGTTTTGATCTGTTTTAATCTGTTTACTGTAAAACGTTGCCAGGTCCAATGGGCAAAGGTATGGGCCCTCCCATGGGAATGGGGCCAGAGCCTTACGTCCTTGCTTGAGGAGTTTCAGCTGCAGAGGCATTGCATCTCATCCTGAACTTGGACACAGCCAAGTGCACTGTACAATTCCGGTGTCAAGGATGGGCGGCAAAGGCATGGGCGGCTGTGGTGTGGAGCTAAGAACTTTGTGCCAAGTCGCTTCATGTTGTGGACAAGCGTTGAGTTGTGGCATGTTGTGGCTGAGGCATGGGCGCGCAAAACATGCCCAAGAGCACAGGAGGCTTGATGCCTCAGAATACAGGAGAGCTGACGTGGCTGCGTGCCGATTCTCTGCACTAGATATACCACGCAGCAGCACTGCAAGTATCCCTAGTTCCAACACTGTTCCAACTCCGTGGCTTTTAGGCGTCCCTGGAACGCCTCAAAGCTCTGATGAGTATTTTTTGTAGTGTTCTGCCGTCTATAAACGTTTGTGATGATTCTGATTGATTATGTACATTTTGTTGCACCTCAATGTTTGGATATGTTTGGTGTGGGATGAGTGGGATGGGCCATAGCGATGCGGACCTGGCAGGAATGATTCGCCCCGGACAGATGGGTATGCCCCCGCCACAATACTAGCGCCGTGCCATCCCTCGCCCTCCAGCAGTCCTGAGCAACGCACCCTCGGTCTTTGTGCTATGTGCACGTGCGTGGTGCGGAAGGAATTGCCCCCCAAAACGAAACGCAAAGAAGTTCAACGAAACTGAAAGCGTTTAACATCGTTTAACTTGAAGTAGCCTGTTCTCTGAACTCTCGCCTTCATAGATACTCTAACAGCCTTTTCTGCATGTCGAAGGCCTCATTTGGTGTTTTAGATGGAGTGAACCTAACGCACCATCAATAGCGATTGATGTCAATGGATCACATGGATCGCCCATTACCGAATGCCAAGCATATTGCCACCAAATCGTGGCAGTCCAAAGCCATGAGATTTTGCTCGCAGAGAGTGCCCAAATATGATCGCGCTTGATGAGCGGATTGCCTTTACCACAGAGTGTTGTGACATCTATGTCAGTATCTGCAGAGGTAGTATGTCATTCCCATGGAGCATACCTACTCAAAGAAGGATGAAACAGAACATGATGTTGATAAGCTGACGTGAAATTGTGGGCGGTTGGTCCCCATTGTTGAAGGTACCACATTCTACTCTTGCTCAGACTTGGACGCCCTCCAAGAAGGAACATACATGAAAAACATGCACTTTCTTTGGAACGAAGATAAAGTCAAGACTCTTGCAGCATGCTTGATTCAAGAGCTGAACAGATTTACATGCCGTTACATGCATCTTTGAGCCTCCAGGCAGCAGCAAATTGACAGTAATTGACACTTGTTTCGTTTTTCTTTTTCAAACCATGCAGAACTCCGTGCCCCCGATGCCTAGCTCTGATTCTCTCAATGTTTCGTACATTGAGAGGGTCTCTTGACCGCACAAAGTCTTTTCTGATTTAAGATATTTAAGCAACTTTGAATTGCAGGAATTCTGGAGGAAGTCGTAATATGTTTCAAGAACAAAGCTGTTCTGCTCTGCCTGCTTTCTTAGGCCCCACAGCGACGGAATGCCAACGTCATGGCATTCAACCGGGGAAAGGAGTCAGCATATGCAGAAGCTTTGGAGTTCTGTCGTCAAGGCTTGGGCTACATGGGAGACGAGATTTTACTGAACGTGAAATCTGAAATGGAACAGACCGTGAAACACATCAAATCAGAAGTCGCCGACATCGTCGAGAATCACAACGAATCCTTGGCCGCCAAGCTGGATTCGCTTTCAGAGAAGGTTCAAGCGATGGCATCGCTTTCGGAATCCAACCGATCCTTGTCCCCGGAGATCCGTTCACGTGAACAAACCGAGGCCAATCGACGACTCGTCTTGCGGAGAGAAGAGCAGATACTGCAGATTAACGATCAACTCACCAAGATGGCAGAGCAATTGAACAAAGTGAATAAAAAGAGTGACATGGATCTCTGCATGCAAAGTCTTGCAGGGAAAATTGATTTGCAGAAAATGCTAGATGATCAAAGTATGCATTTGCTTCAGAAGATCCGCGAGCTTCAAACCATTGGAGCTCCTGATATCTCTTTAGCTCTTCAAGAACTGGAAACCTTGAAAACTCCGACCTTTGATTTCTCTCAGATCACTACAGAGATTCAAAAGGCAATGATGCTTTTTGAGGAGGATTTCCGCATGCTGATGAATGAGATTGTGAAAGTGCAAAGACATTTGGAGATTGATTATTTACCAATTCAGACAGTAAGTGCTGTCAATCACATGGATCTACAACAGGTACCAGCAGCAGAAGTAGCATTTTTGCCTCTGCCAGAGCTGGTGCCAGAGGAAACTGGTGTGGAAACTAAGGGACCGAAGGAACTGGAGCCAATCAGCTCTGATGAAGTGAAAGATATGAAAGAAACGGTGCAAACTGAAGTCTCATGTCAAGATGTTCACATTGCTTCCCGAGTCAAAAAGATGAAACGAGTTCGAGAGATTTCGGCGCAGACTGAGAATTACTGCCGTGATGAACATGTTCAGACAGATACCGACTTTTCACAAAACAAGCATCATCATCACCACAAAAGGAAAGTCGCGCAAGCAAAAACCAAAGTGGCACAGCCGGTTTCTCAGAAAAAGCTCGGGCTGCAAGACAAAGATGCTTTCAAGGAAAGAGCTCGGAAGGCTTTGCTGCGTAAGCAATACAACGTCTTCGACTTTTACCATACAGAAGGTATTTGCCAACTCATTGCTCGCCACTACATCTTTGACAATCTGACTGTATCAATTGTTGCACTGAACGCAATCTGGATTGCTATTGACATTGACCACAACAAGAGTGCGGTTCTGACAGAAGCCGAGTCTTTGGCGAGAAGAACACTCTTCCCTCATTTCGAAGTTTCAAAGTGCACATGGAATATGACATTTGTCTCATCTTGTCTCTATACGTCTCTATGCCATCATGTCGATTTTATAGTACATGGGTATTACATGGGTCAATTCCACAGATATTTGTTGCATTTTTGTTGCAATCTGTTGCTGTTTCCTTCAAAAAGGTTGTGCCTGGTTGTGCCCGGCTGTGTATTGTTGCTCGACATTTCCACGACTCCACGTTGTTTTCAGGACACCGTTTTCCAAGTGGTTGAGCACACATTCTGCACCTACTTCTTCCTGGAAATCATGATCAGATTTGGTGCGTTTGCCTCAAAGCGGAGAGCACTCCTGGACCCTTGGTTCTTATTCGATGCAGCCCTGGTGACAAATATGGTGGTTGAGACGTGGCTGGTTCCCATCATCATTGTTGCAGCTGGAACAGATGCTGCAGATGTTCTGAACATTTCCTTTCTGCGAATGATGCGCAGCTTGGCAGAGTATCAGTAGAGCAACATGTTCGATGAATTTCGATGATCCACTGTGTAACACCATGATGATCTAGTGCAGTTGTGGCAGTTGTGGACTAGCGCTCGAGGCATGGTGAAACTGCTCCGATTGTCGCGAATCTCAAGGCAGAATCGATAATGGGTGCAGTTTGAAGCCACACAAATAAAAAAAGATATCAAAAGAATTGAAAAGATCATGCTGTAGGATGAAGTGGATGTCACTTGCCTTTGCAGTTCTGCTTCTTGCCCCAGTCCACCTGTGAGAAGGTTTATCCGCTCAGTGCCAGAGTTGGTCATAATCCTGAAGGCACTTCAGGGATTTGCTGGGAATATGCAAAATGCAGTTACAGCAACCAATGGCAACGCGTAGAGCTACTAATACCAAGAATTGTATACATGTTATGTTATATCATGTTATTGTGTGTTCTGTTTGCATAAGATTAGCCATAAAGAGCCATTTGGCAGGCGATGGGCTTTGCAGCGCGGTCAGTGCTGGTGTTCTTCTTCGTTTGGCTTGCCTTGCACTCGGACTTTCCGTGGATGAACACGAGAAAGTGCTTGATGTCATGTGATGTCTCATTTTCATGGCAAGCACTTTCAGCATCTTTCTGCGAGCTCCACTGTGCATCCTTGAATCCAAACCATCCAGTAGCAAGGCTTGTGTTTGTGCCGTGCATCATGTGCATCGACTTGAACTTGAACCAAGCGGAACCATCGGAACCAAGCGGAACCAAGGTTATCATTTACATATTTGCAGTTGTACTCCGACAAGCCACGGATTCTTCAGCAGCGTCTTGTCTTGCGGAGATGATGAGTCGCAACTTACACTGAGCCGAATTGGGCCAAGGAGTAAAAGCAGTTTCTGTCTTATGTTGTAAAGCCATGCAGGAGCTACTGTAATTTACAATGACAGTGATTCTTAGAAATGACAGTCACTCAGAGGTTGAGGACCTGATGTGTTTGCTGTTTTTTGGGGACATTTATCAGACTGCAACAAACCGAACACTCCGAGGTGGGCTTGAGTCTGTTCCCCTCGGTGCCGCAAGCTATGAACACTTTGTTGCTGGATGGTCTCCTTGCTGATTATTCGCCCATGATTAAATCATTGGGAAATCAGAGCCCCATCCTTTGGATCATCGGCCTTGTTTATGTCCTTCTAGTTGCCATCACCGTGCTCTACATGTTGGTTGGACGCTTGGACTGTAAAGGCCGTTTTTTTTGAGTACAGTTTTTGGTACATTGTAAATTGTAGATATACTTAGGATATTTTTGGTCTTTGTCAGATATCAGTGATATCAGTGTCAAACAGCCACAGCTTGGCTAAATGTAGCAGCGAGGATGTTTGGTGGAGGCAGTGGGAGCTATTGCCAGTTCTCAGAAAGAAGGCTTAGCGATCAGCTATGTCGCTGGCACAGTCCGGGCCAAAATGGATGCTTGTATGCAAGTTCATGGAAAGTCTATGCAGGGCACTCGGGCTCAATCTCACTCTACCTTTTGGGGGAAATATGTGAAAACTGTTCAAAACCTGCAGCTTTGGGGGAGCAAAAAGGTTTCTGTGAAAGTCTCATGACTTTGACCCGCGCTGTCTTGTCGTGTGCCAGTTTGCAGACTCTACTTTCCCTTCTGTTTCATATTTTGCCACAATGATGGCAAGTGCCCGAGTTCTTCCTGGATAGCTCAAACCACTCGGTCCCATGGGAAATCCTCATGACAAGTTTGTTTGAATCAGACTGTTCTGTACCTTTCTGGCATTTTCTACTTTAGTCTTGCTGAACACTTCTTGCTTGAACACTTCTTTGTTGCTCCTGCCAGCTTTGTCGTCTAAGATTCTTGCCCATGCAGCTTGAGAGAATATGTCTGGGATTCAGAAACACATGATTCCTCTTTCTCCGCTCATTTTTTGGTTAAGGTGTTGCGTTTGCTGTTTGTATCACCTTCTTCCCTTTTCCACTTTTTTTTCAGCATTTGCAAAGCAAGCTGCAAAACTATCATAGCAGAACACATCAGAGTCGTGCGAAGCGCAATAAGTTCTCTGCTGAATTTGTGCTGCATGGTACTGGGTACTGCAGCAATTTTATTTCGAGTCCATGCTCACGTGCTCACAAACCAGGAATCCCTTGGGCACAGTCCGGATGCTACAATCTCGCTTGAGAGCTTTCAACAATACTTGACAGATTCAGAGGCGGAAGGGAATACCTTGCCATGAATATGGCAAGGGTAGGGCATAGATTGTGAACGTGTGTATTTGACGCCCATACCCAACTATATATATTGATCATTTGGATGTTTGCTTGAAATTCTTCGTCGCCTCTCTGACGCCTTTCCTGTCAGATAGCGGGCATTTTGTCAAGCGTGAAAGTAGACGTGGTGATTCTCGGGGAGATGTTGGAGATGGTCTACGAAGATTTGGAGCGTCAGGGCGAATCAATGACCTTTGAGAGGCTTAGCTGCACCAAGATTCACCAAGATTCACCGAGATACACCGAGATCATTTGCCAATTGATGGCGGATGCGTTGCAGCACATCATTTCGTAGAGAGGATCCGAGCTGTCCTCATCCCACTTTCTTTAGTGGATCTTTTTGCTGGTAAACACACCGGGCAAGTATCGCAACTCCTTTGAACAGTGGACTGACCCTGGGCTTGGATTCAGGAGGATGATCGAATTGATGTTGCACCTTCACAGCAGTTGAGTCGTGTTGGGTCCCAGTGATTTCTGTTCGATCTCTGCTGATTGAGTTTTAGCATGTTGTAGCATGCAGTCTGCTGGACCACAAGATACAACTGAGCTCCCTTGGAGGCTCAAGTCTGGAAAGGCGATTAGAGCGGATGCATTGGGTGTTTCACAGTTTTATAATCCACTGTTTCTATCTGTTTCTGGGTTCCCGGATCTGTCTATGCTTTGTGCTGCGGAGTGAGCTTTGGAATGCAGGAATGGGCGTGGCTCCAACACCGCAACCGTGAGAGATATCAAAGAACTCCTTCGAATGGTTCAGTCGAGACTTGAAAGCAGAAGGAGGCCAATACTTTTCAAACGATGTTTCGAACCAAGCATCCAACTGATCTTCGTGCAAGAATGCTAATGATATCTAATGAATTCTAATGATGCCAATAATTTCTATAAAGTTTCCAACATCTTCCAACATATAGAAACTTTATATTCCACCTCACATTCCACCCAATTCCTCTGAGGGCAATTCAACGCTCAAGTGCTGAAACCTCCAAGAGGCTTACCGAGGCCACGACCCGGGGAGTTTCACACGTGCTGTATGCCTTCGCATGCAGATCACCCATGATATCCGACAATCACTGTAACACCCAGCAAACACTCGCAAACAATGAGAGCCTTTGGGACTTCGACGATGGTCATCTGATGTCATTGGAATCATTTGACCATGCACGAAATGGTTCGGGGTCCAGGGTAGCGCGATAGTGAATGAAAATCATAGAACAACATGAAACAGAACAGCGGTGTGTGTTTTCTTTTTTCGCAGTTCCAGTGATTCCTCCATAATCCTCCATACAGTTTGCAGCACTATCACATACTGCGACAGTGGACCACACAAGAAAGTCCCACGGAACCTTGATGCTGAAGCTGCTGCAAACTTGAGTCGCGGGAACTTGACAGAATGAACTTTAGATTCTTTAGATGGTTCCAGTTTCAGCAGTTTCTTCGAGGTGACACTTCGAGGTGACACGTTTTTTCTTGCGCGTGTTCGTTTGTTGGAGTGTGACCATGCAAAATCGCTTGAATGATGTTTCCATAGTCTCCCGTGCATTCCCAAGTTCTACCGTAGTTGCTGACTTGAATCGTGCACAAGTGAAAACCCTGTAGGAGCTTAACATCGTCACTTCGACACTTCAAACTTGGCGTGAGGAAGCCGACGCAGACTCTTCTGACAGCTCCTTCCAACAGCATTAAGAGGAAAGTAAAGAACACTTCACAACTTGGCAACACTTGTACATGCGTGTGCATGCCTGAAAAGGACCTTCAAGGATAGAGGTTGCATTGCAAATCGTAGAACCTGGGAAAGTCATGGAAAGTCATGGAAAGTCAATGAAGGATGTTTGCAGATGGGGATACTAAGGTGGCAGCCTTGAACCTTCACCGACAGTGCTGAGGGCCCTCAAACAGCCCCAAGCGACATTCAGTTCGAAACAGCCAAGAGCATCAGCTTCAGTTTCGATGTCGCCAGTGGTTATCCAGGGTTGGTGATAGCGGCTAATAGCGTTTCGCTGCCCAATTCTGGAAGCGATATTGAGGCCCTAGAGATCCCTAGAGTCTCTGGCCAAGGATGGTCAAGACCATGACTAAGGCTATAGCTAAGAAGGCTTTGGAGGCTTTGAAGGCTGAGAAGGCTACAGTCTTGTATCGAATCGCAATGTGTCAAAATGTGTCAATGGTGTTTGGTCAGTGTGCCATGATCCGTGTCGCGCTTTGGAATTTAACATTTGCTGCCAAATGTGTCGTGCAGAAAGACTGCGGGGCATTGTATTGCAACAACATTCAAAACCTGTTCCGGTTTGGGACCGTGCCATGTCAAAGACATGTTCATGGTCAGAGTCTCTTGGCTGTCGCTATTTTCAATCTTTTGACCGAGAAGTCAAGAGGCCTGGCGAAACTAAAGCTTCAGCCAGACTATGTACAGGCTGTACAAGCCTAATAAATTAACTAATTATTCTCCATGCACAGAATTCGCACCAGCATGGACAGAAAAATTGTTTGCGATGAATGTTCCGTGACGCCCTCTTAGTATTCTTCTTGGACAACTTATAACTTTGATTTTTTTTTGCACATTCATGTCGAAGCTGACATGATCTGTCGCAGGTTCCAAACGGACGCAGCAGAAGCTTTAAACATTGCCTCTTAGGAATCAGGCATAGGGAACACACCAAGGAGATACGCCTTATCCACGTAAGACCTCACCGTCTCCATGCATCCCATTGGCAGAGAATTTGGAAGTTCTGTCAGTGTCAGTCCTACTTTTTTATTGACATTAATAGACAACTTGATGTTGAAATGGCCAACCGCAATGCAGAATTCAAGCAGATCGGCCGGAAGCTTAGTAAAGACATCTAAAGGTTCTCAACTTTCAATACAATCCATACATGTCCCACATCTTCATTCTTTTTCCACGAATACTCCCAAGTTGAGTTGTTGCGGCAAGTGCAGAAGGTCAACGCCACACATGCATTGAATTTCCCAGGTGGCCAAAGAACGTTGGTGTCTCAGAGAGAGCCTGGGACTCAGAGGGACTTTAGACGACTTTAGCTCAGTGCCCGCGGATGTACTTCCTGTCTTTGTTTTTTTTTGCCTGGAGCTCCAAAAAAATGGAAGCACTGAATCTAAATGAATCAAAATGAATCAATATCAATCTCTTGGGATCAAGGCCGCCTGGAGGGGTGCTGCCATCATTAGAAGGCTCGCTGCTGGAGCTTTGAGGAGCGTCCAAAATCCTCCCAGGATTTCTATGGATTTCCTCTCCTTTTTGACTTTCGGTTGAGATGAAGAAAACATCACGTTTGAACCGCAGCTCAAAAAAGTGTTGGCAGGTGGAGGTAGCTCGGGCAGCAATGCCGTGCCTGGCTACACACCGCTCTTTGTCGGCATGGTAAATTCATGTCAGGATGTTCTCAGGATTTTCCTGTGACGTTCTTGCTATCAGAATGTAACTGATTTGTCCAAAATTCAAAAACGATCAATCATTAGGTACTGGTACTATTCACACGTCCACGATGACAATACATGCCTGAATCCATTTGAGGCGTGGGCTAAACACGCCCAGAGGGCTGCGCAGCGCTTGGACCCGTGGGCTGACCATAGAAGCATTCGACTGCTTGAAGATTCTAAAAGATTCTTGATTTATGATGCCGAAGCAAAGGAAAAAGCCTTGCAAGGATTTTTGCTGATGTGTGCTTTGTTTTCCCAAACGCTCTTTGGCTTTCAGGCAGAAGCAGCGTGGCATTCTCTCCGAAGTGGTTCGTTTGCATGAAGCCGATGAGATCAAGGTGCGCAATGCGAAGACTTCGAAAATTCCATTCACTTCGTGACTTGCATGACTTTTTGCGCAAATTGCCTGCCCACGCCAAACTCAGGCCTGCAACCTTGGCGTGCCTCTCAGCATTTGTGTGAGTCCAGTTGCAAGCACAATTTATGCTTTTTATTGAACGTTCAAGTTTGGTCAATTTCTGTTCCAGGACTGTTCAAGGTCTTCTTGTGTCCTTTGCTTTGCAGAAGTGAACTGTGAAAGGTCCCAAATCTGCTCGGGAAGGCAGAAGCGACATTGAGCCGGTGAAACGTCCAGCAGGGGTCCGAATCAAGACTGCACGCACAGGCAATGCTGCCAGCTTCTCTGAACACAAGGAACTTGTACTGAAAAATAAGAATCAATCATATAGAAAATATATAGAATAAAGATGAATAAAGATGAATAGAGAATCTAAACGAACGAATTTTTAACTTGGAGCTGAAATCTCACGTCTCTCAGGCCAGGGCAAGCTGCTTTCAGCTCTCACGTTCCTCAGCATATCTGAGCATGCATGTTGTGTACATGTTTTGGTGCATTTTTTTCCTCAATTCCTAACATTGGTAAGACATTGGTAAGACATTGGTAAGAGAACTGCACATAAGCTGTTCGGCGATGGGGTCTCAATAGTTGCAATTCCAGGTAAGATGCGAGATGTGGCCGAAAGCGTGAGGGGCCTACTCATGCCTCACTTTGTCATGCTCCATTGGTCCTATTTACACCATGTCGTGTCAATCCATGACATTAGTTGAAATTGAAATCGCCCTCATAAATTCTGACCAAGTTCAGTTTCTTTTGAAGCCCTGCTGTGTGGATTGAAGAAGTCAAAACGATAGCAGGCGCTGCCAACGGCAAAGCAACCGTCGACAGCGGTGGTCCCTCCAAAGGCAGAACTGACTGACCCTGCAAGAGCACAGAATCAGAAATCGACAGATGTCTAAGGGTGTCAGATGTATTCAACAGATGTATTCAACAGTGGCATCTAACACAACCCCAATGTTTTCAAACAGTTTGGACTTGTATGAACGGCTGAAGTGCTTTCTTGCACCGTTCAGGTGATAAAGGTGCACAATCACCGGCCTGGGGATATTCCAAGGAAAGTGACTGTGGTTGCGACCTGAGACACATCGGATCATCAGTGAGAAATCAGTACCGTATTTGATCTGAGACACAGCATTGCTGTTTTGTCGTTGTTCATTTGGCTGTCATGTGTCGCGCCATGTCGCGCCAAATGCCTCGCTCTGGGCTGAGGAGAGGCAGCAAAAGAGGTTTGAGGGCATGGACATTGAGGCTTGAGCTGACTTGAGCTGACTTGAGCTGACTTGAGCTCTGGGAAATCACTTCCAACATCTTCCAACATCTTCCAAGCTCCTGGCTGGGACATGAAATAGTTTGGCTGTCGTTTCCATGCGATATGCTCGTTGCAATCCCAAGAATGGGTGAAGGCGGAGATTCACTCAGAGTGGTAGTGGATGGTAGAGGAAGGTAGTGGAAGGTAGTGGAAGGTAGTCGATGGTGATGGTAGTTGAAGCAAACTTGAAGTTACCATTAGTTCCCAGAGAAAGTACCAGTGTACCATCCACGAGATTTGAGGAGTTGCTGCTCGTACGTGGAATCTCTTTCCAGAGTAGTCGATGGGAGGAAGGCCATTGGTGTTGCGCCCAGAGACGTTGACAATTCGTGGGATGTGAGATCAACAAAGGCAATTTGTACGGTACATTACGATGCTGTATATACCGTATACTGTACTGCTTTGTTGATGCGATTCAGATCGATTCAGCATTCTGCAAGATCTGCAAGATCTGGACTGGACCCTTTTCAGCATGGCTTTCAGCTGTCACTAGCTGAGGCTGACATTGGACGACTTCGACAATACCGAATACGACATCCGAACTCCACAGCAGTGGATAGAAATGGGCCACCAGGTGCGAAGAAATTTTATCTCCGAAACTGCTTGAAAAACAGAAACTATTAGCTGCACTTCGAACGCTCTCAATGTTCGCAGTCACTTGGTCACCTTTGTTTTTGCTTCATTTTTTGTCTTGTCGAAGTACAATCAAAATACAGCGCTCGTGCTCAATGCCAGGATGGTGGCGATGAGTGCCTGCCAGTATCTGCTACTGGTCTTCGGCTCAATGAAGATCGCTCCGGCACCTGGCAGGACCGCGCGGACCTCGCGGACCGCGTGATGACGCGTGATGACGCGTGATGCGATTGATCCGATGCATGCGATGCACACTGCACACAGAGCCATGCGCGATGAGTTGCCATCTGACATGTCTCGACTCGCTCTGATATCGTTTTGTTTGATGATACTAGTCCTAATCCTATTTGATTCTGTTTGACTCGATCTGGGCAGGCCTGTGTGGCCATTGGGACCGACAGAGGAAGGACGTGAAGAGCTCATGTTGACCTCTGCCGCATTTCACCATGCCGGCATTGAGACTGTTTGGATCCACTCGATTTCAGTCTGCTGCAATCTGTTGCGATTTGTTGCGATTTGCATTCACAATGTCGCTCGGTTTTGGCTCCCAGGCTGGTGCAGTGGCTCACCCCAAGTGGTGATGTTGAAAAACGTGGAGACCCAACGCAACCTCCTGAGACTCAGAAAGCAAAGTAAGTACCTATGCATACCTATGACCTATGCCTATACTGCCTATACTTTATATTTTGAGCCGATAACCATGATAACCATGATAACCAAGGTTTGCCCCTTGGCACATGTTGGCACCAGTACCAGTAAAGAATCATGACCTATATCGACTCCTCTGTTTGCAGAGTATCAGACACTTTTGAGATTGACAAGTCTGCAAGGGAAGGTGTCAAACATTCAAGTGGCAGTCGGAGCAAACCAACACATTCTCAACTTGATGGCTTGAAGCCCATCAAGCTGAGGCCCCTCACAAGACTACAAATCTTGTACAACGGAGAGGCTTCGAGTTGTTGCCATTCTGATTCCCTTCGCTTGTTGTCAGCAATCAGCCCGCCATGCTCGAGCTTCCTAACCATGGGCCGCACAAGATCCGCAAAAGGATTGCCTGCTGTGGTTCATCCCCGTTGAGGATCCAGAAAATCATGCGGACCGCATCCAGTTTGCTTTTGAATCCCTGCGACGACCTAAGACAAGTCTGAGAAAACAAGACATGAACCGTTTGAGTGCTGCAAAACTTCAAAAAGTCCATGATGCCACCAGAATTATAGCCTTAGTATGCCTTTGTCAAGTTTGAAGACTTTGTGGCATTTGATTTCTGATTTGTCAATGCCAGTGACTGCTAGTGAAGAAAGCCATTAGCAAGCCACTTCATGGAGACTGAGGAGGCAAGCACAATCGCGGGCGCAGTTGAATTTTGTCATTGACAACATGCCATCGGATGACATTCAGCCGAAGCCACAGCGAACTCCTTCAACGAGTTGGGCATAACGGTGGAGGATTAAGGAGCTGCACAAAATTTCAAAAAGCTAACAGTTTGGAAAGATTTGGAAAAGATTTCAGGATATTTCAGGACTTGTTTGCACATGTTTGTCGAATCTCAGGTGCCTTGACACAGACCAAGTCTCCAGGGCAGGGAGCTTTGAGCTGTTTGCATGACGAAGTTTTTGAGAGAGGGCAATTTGTAAAAGCGGTTCCATCAGTTGAATCATGTTCGATTAATGTTCAGTCAATGTTCAATCCATTCTACACTCTAATCACTTTGATCTATCATGATCTCTCTGATTCAACATGATTCAACAATCTTCAAGGTCTTGGATTTGGCGAGAAATTCACCCTCCTTGAGAGAGGGTGGTCCAGATCTGAGCTCGAGGGCTGTGAGCTGCATTTGCCCTCCTGGGCAAAGTCTTAAGGCCTGGAGACCGCGGCAAACGCTTTGGTGAAAGAAGCCAACCTGGATTTTGCCCGCACGTCGCTCCGGCAAGCTTGCAAATTACTACCTTCTTATCGTCCAGACCCTCAAAATCCGAAAAAGAACGGGGTAAAATCATATAGAGTCATACACCATACTGCGCTGGAAACCCTCACGCCCCAGTTCATCCTCATAACCCCAACCCCAGCATACTGGTGCATACAAACTAGCAAATCAACACAGCATAGCACAGCAAGAGCATACTGAGCATACACATGAATTTGGCGTAGCATATCACCAGACATTTTGCCACATCAATTCGTGCAGAAGCACAGCATCGAAAAACATAGAAAAACAACGGCATATTTTAACGCAGTCAGTTGAAAGGACAGGTTTAACGAGGCCGTTTGCAGAAAGGACCTAAATGACTAAAGGCCTCAATAAATGAAAAAAAGACATAATTTCCGCACAGCAAGACCAGCAGCAGTCACATACAGCGGGAGCACTCGTGAGAAAAAAAAATGTGGCAAGACATGGTTTTCTCCTTTTTGCACAAAGATGATTTTGCAAGTTTTTCACTGGTTTTTCACGGCCTTTTCATGTTGTGTCACGAATTCGTTATTTTCGCACATCTTGAAGGCACGACGTCGATTTTTCAAGCATGGGATATCGTAGGGGGGTGGGACCTTGCTCGGCTAAGTCTGACAAAAATACGACCTCAAAGATAGTGGCATGGAGAAAACCTCTAGCAACGGCCTAGTTTAGCGAGGACTTGGACCAACTGGGTAATTTCAATCATACACCGCGATGAAAAGTATGGGATAAGCTCATTCATTTGTTTTTTCTTTTGATGCATGATACAGGTACGGTATGTTTTTGATTTTCAATGTTCATTGACAAGATGGCATACTTACTATGAATATTTAGTAATATTTATGACATTTTATGCCTAACATTATAGTTATGCAACGTGTGGCATTTTTGATCCGTTACGTACAAGCACGCCAAAAATCACCAACATGGCTAGGACCCTAAGCAAGATTTCGCCCAAATACAACGGAAACTGCTTAACTAGACTATAGCTAAAAATCCTTAAACCTTGGAATCCTCCGACCCAGGAACCCTTGAACCCAGGAATCATCCAACCTTGGAACTTTGGAACCCTCCATGTTTTTTTTGGCAAGAGGGCAAAGATGCTTTACCTCTTTCACAAGCACCCCAAACCATCCAAACCCAACAATTTTGATATTAATTGCAAGTGGCAGACCTCTTGAACAAACCAGAGGGACGGAGCAGTTGTGGCTTAAGAGAGTCACCCGGTTGCAAGTTCAACCATTGCCCTGTATTTGTCGTGGACGTCATCCAACTGTGGTGTAAAGCATATCCAAGGCTTAAAACCCTGACCAGAGTTTGAACAAAGAATTTTAGTTCCTCTGCTGGGTGACCGGAAACAGTTCTCCAATGGTTTCTGCAGGTGGTACTCATACAGTGCTACTCAAAAGTGATGGCAGCGCCGTTGCTTGCGGAAGAAACAAATATAGGGAATGCGACATCCCGCCTCTGAAAGAGTGTGAGAGACACACCCAGGTTTCTGCAGGCGGTCGTCACACAGTGCTTCTGCGAAATACTGGTGTTGTTGCTTTCGGAGACAATAACAATGGACAATGCAACATTCCACCCTTGGATGGGGGCATGGCATACGTGCGGGTTTCTGCAGGTCAATATCACACAGTGCTTCTCCGAAGTGATGGCTTTGCTGTTTCTTCTGGGGACAATTTCCAGGGGCAGTGCAGCATTCCACCTTTGGATGAGGGTGTGACATACACCCAAGTTTCTGCAGGTGGTTTCCATACCGTCCTTCTCCGAAGTGATGGCTCCGCTGTTGCTTGTGGGGACAATTTCCAGGGACAGTGCGACATTCCACCTTTGGGCAATGGAATCTCATACATCCAAGTTTCTGCAGGTTGTTTCCACACAGTGCTTCTCCGCAGTGATGGTCACGCAGTTGCTTGCGGGGCAAATTTCTATGGACAATGCGACATTCCACCTTTGGGCGATGGAATCTCATACATTCAAGTTTCTGCAGGTGGCAATCACACCGTGTTTCTGCAGAATGATGGCCTTGCTGTTTCGCGCGGAAAGAGAATAGATGACGCATGCAGTATTCCGCCTTTGAGAGAGGGTCTTGCATACACCCAGGTTTCTGCAGGTAGTCATCACACAGTGCTTCTCCAAAGTGATGGTCGTGCTGTTGCTTGTGGGCTTGGTTCAGACTATGAGTGTGATATTCCTCCTTTGCATTCTTGGAGTGAGTGGTTGCGCTTTCAGCCTCCCAGCCTGCGCTACATTTCCGATTTGAGTTGCAAGGCATTCATGAGAACACCAGAACGTGTTTTACAAGCCCATTTTCTTCAGGAAGGTCACAACATCATTGTGAGCTGCGTGGGTTTGGATGGACGCGAACTGCTGCGCTTGACGGCCAGTGGGTCTGACCTTGCTAGCCAGACCTTCAGGCAAATTGCACTCCGGTTGAACGTTGAACATCCTGACCAGCAGGTTCGTGTGGTCTTGCCCGATGGGCAAACTCTCGAAGCAGTTTGCGCTTTAGATCCACGTGTCACACTTGCCACCATGTGTTTGAAAGACGAGAAGGGACAAAAAGGAAATGCCGATGTCCAATGTGAGGCTGGCCGACTTGGTACCATCCCACCGGCAAGATTCACACATCATCACGCAACGTACATATTATGGTCAGAAGGATGAATCAACTCACAACATTTCATTGTGGAAATTGTTTTACAACTGTATGTGCTACAATTACTGTTTCTGATGGGAGTGTTGCTCTGCAGTATGTTTGTTTTGACACGTTTGTACTTGATTTTTTGTGAAGCTATGATACGACTTGTGTGCTGGTTTGTGTGAATGTTTTTGGTGCTACACCATGCTGAAATTTGAATTGACAGAAATCCCTGTGCATTGAGATGCTGGTACTTTTACGCTGAATGTTTGTCAATGTATGCAAATACATGGTGTTTGCTGTGCTCGTTTGGATGGGTAGCATGCTGCGCTTTGCTGTGATGTCTTTTGGGTTTTCTTATGTATTGCTATACAGTGCTGTTTGTTCAATGCTAGTCTGTGTGTAATCATGTTGGGCTGGTGGGGGTATAGGATGAACCAGGGGTGTGTGTGAAATCTTCTACACCATGAGCTGTGGAACCGGAGTTCCATTGTGAACTAAGAAAAAACATGCACCTTAGGATTTTGTAAAAGTGGTCTTGAAAGCCGGGGTTCTATTCAGAACTTCATGGGTAGGTGCACCTAGGCGCACCTTAGGTGTGCCTGCGGAGTTCCATGCGGAAAGCGAGGCTTTTGCCTCACTAGGCGTACCTTTCGCCTTTCCCTGTAGCTTCTCAACAAGAAAAAACAGTGTTTTGTGGTATATAAGGAAGAAGGTGTGACATGAGCAAAGGTGAAAAACGTTTGCTGTGCTGATTTGGACAGGTTTGAGGCATCAGTAAAAGCCAGCGTTCCATGGGAACGGTGCATCATCAACCGTATATTGTCATTGTTAGTAGTTCGGGTACCGGCGTTCCATTGGAAAGAGATTTCTAGAAGTGAGAATTTTCTTGTCTACGAACCCTACGCGTTTAAGTGTGTCCATTGGGTTTCATAATCCATGTCCTGCCTTTTCTGACTTAGCCGTGACAGCGGCGTTCCATGCGGGAACACTAGCACCAGTGGTCCTGCCTTCAACGTTCACCTGTACTTTATTGAATTTGGCTTTGGCACCAAATATTTCTGGGTGTGATTCTGACAGGATGAACAAAATCATTTT
Source organism: Symbiodinium sp. clade C Y103 (assembly GCA_003297045.1). Taxonomy (NCBI): domain Eukaryota; class Dinophyceae; order Suessiales; family Symbiodiniaceae; genus Cladocopium; species Cladocopium sp. clade C. The sequence continues at coordinate 30,668 of BGPT01002034.1, read as the reverse complement.
CATCAGCCACAAGCTTCAGACAGAGGAAGGCCCAGCCATGGCCTTACAGCGGAGCTTCACTGCATCATACTGAATACTGATATTACTGTCGTGGAGCGTAGTTTTGAGCTCAAATTGAAGGACTTTGTATGACTTTGTTTCATGTTTGCAGACTGTTTGCACTTTTGCTTGCACCCATTTGTCTGCCGTTTGTTGCTCATGTTGTGATGTAAGGACGGAGAGAAGAGCCAAGGTTGCTGACTCAGAAGGAAGCCGTGCACGGAAGGAAGCGAGCGATGGGCACTGAAAACCGAAGAAAGAACTGCGCTATTGGGATCCCAATGTCTCCCATATATTGGTGACTAAAACATATCGTGATTTGGAGGGCTATGCCTCACTCACAAGTCTATGCATCTTTGGATATCTTTGGTATTCTCAAGTACTAGTCATAGCAAATTATGAAGTGCCGACAAAAACATGCCTTGCTCCCCTCACCACTTCAGTCATCTTCGCATAATCTTCGCATCATCTTTTTGCAAGGTGAGGCGCTTTTTGAGTCTGTCAACATCGACGAGCTCGATGATGAGAGCTCCTTTGACAGGCACCTGACCAAGCTGCATTTGGCCACATAGACCGTTTTCAGATCTTTCGTCATCAATCTATGTTAATTCGGTTCAATGTTTTTGCATGATTTCGCATGGTTTGTTCTTCTCTGCTGTGGCACAACTAGCAGTAGCACTGGCACCGTACTACTACGACACTACAAGCAGAGTCAAAACATTGTGCTGCTTTTGTATCGTGATTCGTGCAGGCCAGTGCCGATGTTCTCTTTGTGGCCCGTCCCAGAATACAGTTTCACTGAGACGTTCTCAGCATTTTGCCCGGTCCTGAGGCAGATGCTAAAATTCTAACGTCATAAGGATCTCATGATTTCTTGTGATATCTTACTTGTATATACTTGTATGATATCTTGTGATATCTGATGTTCATAACATGTGACATTCATCTCTGCAACATCGAGGTTTTGCATCGTTGCTCATCAAGCCAGAGGTGGTGAGCACACACGTCAACGCCCAAGTATCCTATCCTGCTGCACCAAAGATGGCCGAAGGCCTTGGTCGGACAGCACTGTACAAACTGTTGTACAAACAGTTGGAAGCTGCGCCCAGGTGGCTGTGGCGGAGGAGTGCTTGTGGCTGCTCTCACAGAGCATCTACAACATCAGATACACCGAGGCCGCTCTCCCGTGCCGCGTTATGCACTCTTTGTCCGTGGATTTCTGTAGATCTCTGTGGACATCCTGTGTTTTGACGTCTAGGCCACACGCTTGGACTACTTCATTCAACTGCAGAAAGCTGTTATCACAGCTACGTCTTCGGCCAAGTATCAAGATTGAAACACACGGATCAAAGGCGAACTGTGGAAGAGTTCATATTTCTTCATGGAACTGGCACCAGGTCGCAGCGAGTGAAAGAGCATTGGGTGCTCCTAGCTTCCGGTTGCATCATATTTTTTTACCAGAATGTTCATCATTTTCGGAACTGAGCATTTGGTGAATTGGAGAATGTGAAATGCCAGGTGAACAAGTTGCAGAAGATTATGCTGCAGCACTTTACCAATGCGCCTCGGCATAATCTCGACATACTTGGGCTATAATCATCATCAATTGTATCAGTAGTAATAACCATTAATTACCCGAATTCAATGAAGTATCATTCATTGTCATCAATTACCTTGTACAGGCTGTGCGGCATTGCTCATTTGTACCCTACCCAAGGTGGGCAAAGGATGGTTTTCGATCCATGAGACCAATCCCGACACTTACCGGCAGGCCTTTCATGCCCTTCCGTTCCCCCCAAAAAAGTCTTACGGCGTGTCAGTTTTGCAGCTTTGATTTCTTGCAATACCCTTTGAACATTTTTGGATGGCTTGCCACAATGCAGGGCAAGATGCGCAAGCTCCTGTCCGTCCTCCGATTTATCATGCAGGCAGAAATGGTGGGGTTCAATGTTTATCTTTCCAATTGACTAGGCAGCAGGCATCACTGGAGAGCTTTTGATATCTTTCGATTTTGACATCATTGACATCTCCTCTTTATTCTTGTTCGCCTTGGTGCGCTTACCATAATATTTGGTCGCGTGACATCATATCTCCATTCAACAAAGAATTAACAGCACCATGGCAGTCGCAGATCTGTGAAGGATACATTGCGATATTTTGCATTGGACTCCGTCGCCCGCTACTGTGAAAGCATGGAGAGGCGGGATGATCAAGGTGGCAGTTACTGTAAAAAGATGTAAAAAGGGACTCTCTACAATCGACAGTTTTTTGGAGATCCCAAAAGCTGACATTAAAAACTGTCACACTTTGAAGGTATTGCCCAGTTCAGGTCAACGTGCTTGCATCTCAGAGTTTGGGTGAACTATACCGAACTCTGGAAGCAAACTTCCGCTATCTTCCGTCACCACCATCACCTCACCCTGAGGCAAGATCTTCTGCGAGTAGAGAGTGTTTTCGAAGCTCCAGACCCCGCTGCAGAGGCAGCGCCACCGCGGTTATTTCACAAGGCTCGTTGACTGCTGTCCATTGCCATCCTCTGTTTTCAACAGCACTGGGGCTTCTTGTCTACGGTAGCTGCTGCGTTCAATGGGCCTTTCTAAACCAGACCTAGAGCTGCTGATGGTGTTAATTAATTGTATGCTGCATGCCCACGAAATGTGCAGCAATGCACGCAATCATGCTGCAGTAGCAGGCTGCAAGCGCTTTTATGGACATGCAGAGCAAGTCCCGCGTCCAAACAGGCAGCTTGGTTTCTCTGCAAAACGGGGTATTGTCATGCTATGTCATGCTTGATCAATTCCCAAATTTCAAAGAAGACTTGCAAAGTTAAGGGAGTTCTGGATTCAAGATGGTTGAACTACAAGATCTGATAGTTGCAACTTGTTTGACAACGCTACTCACACCGTGGTATTAGGATCACTTCTCGGATCAATTAGCAGATTCAGACATTGGAACATCACGAACTTGTACTGCTGAAGGTGCCAGCGGTGCAGCTGCACCAGTTGTTGGTGATGGCATTGTGGATCAAACAGGTCCAAGCCGAGAGCACGATGCTTAGTTTACAATAGTTTGCAAACTTTACATGTTAGTTTCCATAACGGAATAACGAGTGAATAATGCCGAGTTCAGCTAAAAGGACAGAAAAGCAATGAAAAGCAAAGCTTCCTTCGCTGAAGAGAACTACACTTTCTAGTGTGAGGACTATAGGACATTTGAGTTGTGTGGACACTTGCCCGGCCTTCCCTCTTTCAGATCACGAGGCCAAAGCAAGGTTTGTTTATCTTGGAGCTTCGACACAGTGGCACGCTTGGAACATGAAATGCTTGAAGCTGCTAAGGTCTGTGGCAGCGAAAGAGTGAGAGAGAAAGAGAGAGAGAGAGAGAGAGTGTCCAGCTACATGAAAGTTAGACACATGTTTAAACAATCTCTTTGTTCCCAACAGCAGTGACGGTTGGGTTTCAATATCTGGGTCTGGGAGTGGTGCGCTGTTTTTTTGCCGACCCGGAAAACCGGAACGGAACCTTGAAACCCTGGGACCTGCTGTTCGGTTGCAGAGCTGGGTTAATTTATGGATGTTTACGCCGCTATTTTCCTCGAGGTGAAGACAAGCAGAACTTTATCTACTCATCCGATGGGACACAGGTCCAGCCTTCATGCGTCTTCATGCTTACTGGTGAAACGCAACGAAAACTGATTGCTGCAACTGTTTGTTCTATGTTCGTTCTATGTTTCCGGCTGGAGAGGTCATCGATGTGTGCCAAAAAGTGCTGGAGCAAGGGTATGGATCTCAAGAGGATCTTCGCATCTCTTTGTGCGTTTCATTTTTTAATATATTGATTTCAACCCTTTCCCAACAAATCACAGTATCTGACAGATTCTTCTGGCAGTCATTTGACTTGCGATTTGACAGTCAGAGCTGTGAGGCTTCAAAGCTTGGCAGACGTTCCGCAGCTGGATGCTCTCGCAGAGCTCTTAAGACTTTCGAAATTGGCTTATGAGCACCACATTAAACACATTATTTACATTCCGTGGTTGACTGAGGCATACTAGATTGCATCCAAGATGTTTGTTCCCCTCACTCAACATACCAACTTAACGGGGTAAAAAATGTATGTCTAGAGTCTCGAGATACGTTTGATACCGTTTGATCCAATCCTGTTGTTGAAGCTTCTCTGGTTTTGTGTTGACTCTGTTGAATGCCAGACATGTGTTGATTTCAGAGGTCGTGCCACAGCTCTTCCGCACAGTGGTTCACAAACAGGCGACAGTCAGTATAGGCAAATGAATGATGAGATACATGATTAATCAATGCATTAATCAATATTGATCATGATTATAACTGATTATAACATGGTGGCACATGATGGATCATGATTCAATGATGGTATATGTGGGTGCAGCGATCTTTGTCCTTTGGTGCTGTGACAGGTTTTAAGTACTGTCGAGGTGACTGAGCCTTGGGCATGGCGCTCGGACTGGATGATTTTTGGGAGATCTCAATTTCCATGGTGCAACACACATCAACACAAATCAACACACCACGTTTGATATGCTTTGATCATCTTTGACAGTTGCTTTGATCTAAAGATTTCATAAGATTTCTACTTCTATCTTGTGCAATCCTTGTGCCATTGGTTTCCAAGTTGAGATCTGACACACGCACTGATAAGGTGGTGCAGCGAAAAGACCAGCTGGTGGCCAAGTTGGAGAAGACGTTGCCTGCATTGGTAGAGCCGTCTCCCCAGGGCCTCAAAAACTCGAAAACGAATCGGATTCGTCTTCAGAGCCATTTGGAAAACTCGAGAGCACAGGATTGACAGGAACTGATATACTCAAAACATCTTCTTAAACAAATGCATGAGAATTTGCAATATTTTGCAATGCCTGTGTATTATTCCCTTTTCTTAGGATTTCAAGATGAGAAATGCTGTGAGGTTCCTGGAACTCTTCGAGCCATACCAAAGCCTTCTCCGTCCGGGCACCGAGCGGAACACCGGGCGGAACACCGGGCGGAACACCGGGCGGGACACCAGATGGAGATCTCTGGACCGCTGCCTTTGACCGCCTCCCAGGCCTGGACCCAGCAGAATACGTCGCGATCTCGGGAAAGCATCACCAGAAATCACAAGGGAAATCACAAGAGAAATGATAAGAAATGATATGATATGATAAGAAATGTCAAATTGCCCGGTGCTCATCCTCTGCTCTTTGTTATTCCGTTGTTTCATGTCCTTTCTGAAGAGAGGATAGGAATGGATATGAGTTCTCATTGTTGAGAACATTGTTACGTGTCCTTGCATGTGTTTGCTGCATGTCTTCAGGTCAAAGAAAAAGCTGCAGCAGAAATCTCCACTGACGAGTGCGAAGCTCGGAGCACGTGTCAAAGAATTTGGACTTCCAAAAATTTAAGTCGGTCGAAAGCTCGGCAACCAAAAGCTGACCAAGAATAGCCAATTGACTCCTATCGGATATTGTGGGATGAAGATGATACTTTTGCATACTTTTCCAATCTTTTGCAAATTGTTGTCTCTTGCATACTTTGTGAGAAAATGTCAGGGCAAAGCAATTTATTTTAGAGCACATAGATGAGGAGCTGGGAGCTCAGCATTCACTTTGACACGGGACAGGACAGACTTCCGTGAAACAAAGAAGAAAGGGACTTGGAACACGAGCAGTGGAATCCATGCACAATATAGGATCCATACGGATTTATCAATACAATATATGTTAATTTTCTAGGTAGTGTTGGGAAAGTGTACAGTCTCTGCAAACAGCCGAGCTTTGTCGAGGGAGAAAGTACTAGATGCCATTCCCGATACATCTGCCCGAATCTCAGCATCGCTGAAGGATTCTGAGAGTATCAGTAGTGACTCTCGAGAATTTGGATCTTCTATGAAGCAAAGCAGAGTCATTCAGACTTGTTGTATCTTCTTGTTGCTCACGCTTAATCAGCCAGGTAGTTGGACTTTTTGAAATCCACTGCTCCGAAATCCGGAAAGTGCTAGCCACTCCCTCAGCCACTTCTAGCTTCTTTGCCCAATTTTTGAACGACATTTCACCTCGATGTCAAACTCAGGCAAGCAGACATCGCAGGATTGTGGAACTCCTGGTCGCTGGCTCAATACTGTCAATACTGATTTGACACATCTTGACACATCTCGACACATCGATTTGTGGAGTGCTTTTGTTCTGCAGCTGGAAATCTGGCACTGGCTTTTCTGACAGCCAGGAGGACATGTTGCTCCAGCGCTTCCGGGACTCTGCGCAAGAAGTTGCTGTCATCCTGGCACTAGCTTGTGTTTCTCCGTCAAATGTGCACAAGAAGACTCCATGAGATAGTAACATCAGTAACATGTGCTAGATTTGCTAGAAGTGGAATGATTCCGTAGGAGGATTCCGTGGAATTAGATGGAAGGGCATCAAGTTGAAACAAGGATTGAAACAAGGAAGTACATCTAATGTTCAAGGGATTTCAAGGACAGAGGAAGTACAAAAGTCAGAAGAGGCCCGGATTTACTGCCATGAGCTGCTTGAGTCTGGGCCTTCGGCCAGGACACGTTCCAAGGCATTTTTGCACAGTTGCGGAAGGCGCGGTGCTGACATGGCAGAATGGCAAATTCAGCAGCTATGTACATTGTGTACATTGTGTACATTGTGTACATTGCGTACATTGTGTCCATGGAATATCATGGAAATTCATGGAATGAAAAATGAAATGAAGCGCACATGCTCTGCCAGGCTCCAAAGAACATTGAGCAGTCCACTGAACTCAGAGAATTCATGAGCCGGTTTCTCAGGCCAAGGACACGAATCTAAGCTTGAAACCTCGCAAACATTTTTCTCAGAAGTCTTGAGACGCTCTCTGAAGTCCAACACTTTCTGCGACGGTTTGTTAGCGGCACAAAATGAACCTCCAATGCATATCGAGCTCAGGCGGAGTTCCTGGTGAAGTTGCAAAGACTGAACCTCAGAAAAGTGAGAAAAGATGTGCCACAGCCCCGAAAAAGAGTTAACAACAGTTTAACGATGTTAACGCGTTCGGTTTGCGGAAGTGGCAGACAGTGGCAAAAGCTGAGCAGACAGCAGTGCCACGTGACAACGTCAATCAACAGGACATCGCCAGACATCGGCAAATGCATTCAGATCTTCCAGGAGCCTCGGTCGCTTGTGGTTTTCTTCGCACCTAAACTGCCTCAACCATGATCTTTTTGTCAATTAGTGAAGATGCCATTGTGAAAATAGGATAAAGTAGGTATGTATCCTGTGTTGAAATTAAATTGTGATGAACAGATCCTCAGTATAGTTCAGAAAACAAAACGTTGCTATACTTTGCTCATTTTTGCTCTTGTCTGTTCTTTGGGAGACACCTTAAACTAGAGATTGTCGACAAAAGGTCCTCGAGGGCTTCGAGGTCAAGCTCACAAACGCGCATCACTCAGAATCACTCAGCTCAAGCATAGAAAAAGCAACAGGAATGTTTCATCGTACGATATCCCACCCTAGTTCTTTTGGGCCGCTTGAGTATCACGAGACTAGAAATATCACGAGATTTGAATAGACTTGAGCCAGATCATCGGCATTGCTGGAGACTTCTGTCGGAATTGCGACGATCCTAAGGATGATTTTCACCAACGCTGGCGGGTCTTCGCTTGTCCAAAGCAGACTTTCGACCTCATGGCACAGGCAGTGGTCAAACTGAGTCAAAGTCCCAAAGCTTCCCAAAGTGTCCAAAGCCCTGTCAGATGCTGCAGATGCTGGAAGTTTGTGCCGCTCTCACATGCTCTCACCATCTCAGAGCCTCTTACACTGTCAGGTGGAGCAAGAGTTGGCCAAGGCCGAGAAAGGCTACCTCAAAGACATGCAGCAGGCGGTGGCAACATGTGGCAATATGTGGCAATATGTGGCAATATGTGGCAATATGTGGCAATATGTGGCAAGAGCACTGAAAACAAAGATTAGTTTCATGTTGTTTCTATAGCACCATTCGAGTTGTGAGCTGGATGTGTTTGGTCAGGAGCAAACGGACTTTGATGAAAACTTGGTGGATTTGGTCAGAATCTTGACATGAGCATAGCCAACCAACAGGATGTTTAATTGTAGTCGGAAGCAAAAGTGTCAAAACCCATTCCTTGCACTTCCTAGGCCGGAATTGTGGATTCGTTTTCGCAGTATTCCAACCTGGCCAACATCAAGGCTCTGAGAGCTGCCGTTGTGACGCGGCAAAGTAAGCAGCATCTCAGTACTGGCAGGAGATCCATGAAAATGTCGAGAGCCATGGCCCTGGCGAAGATGTAGAAATGAGATGAAATGAATTGAAATGAGACATTCTGGGACTTTGGTTGAGCCTAGGGGCCTAGTTTATGTGTAAATGGTCAGGATTCACTGTAGACGGTTGGATATGTTGGATGATAATATCTTTGCGTGTTGAAGAATCCAATAATTTTTCTTCAATCTGTTGAACGCCTTGCATCAATTAGACAAGAACCTCGTGCTCCCAAGGTGTCAACGAGCGGTTAAAGCAAGCCAGTGGACAAGCAAAGCTATTCAATTCCCGTGAGGCATTGACGGGAACCCTGATGCTCCACTCGACTTTACTGCCTTTTCTGGAAAATTATGTACCGTTCAATTATTGGTATATAGTATAATGTTGTTCATTCCTAATCCCTCGCTCATTTGGTTTCTATACTGTACATGCTTCTGGTCTTCTGTGGGGAAACGTCAGAAGGACACTTGACTTTGCCTTTCAAACTTTGGCCTCAGCATAGCCACCTTAGCCACCGCCTTGGAATTGACAACTTCAAGATTTTGTGCAAAGGCATTGTTTGGGCAAGAATCATCAGACTACAGCCATTTGCAACAACTGCAGAAGGCCTGTGCTGATGGCGTTTTGATTGTGTCATCAGTGGCATATTGATTTTATCATTCTATTCTTGCTTCCAAGACCTTTGTCAAAAAATGTGGTAAAAAGACGTCAAAAAAGTGCTTTTGCGCCGATCTTCCTGCCTTGCATTGTAGAGATTGGTTTGCTTCTATCTCTCACAGGAATGGGAGCCCTTCTCCAATCTTTGGGCTGCAGCCTTGATTCTTTCTTTTACAGCATGCTACTCTTGAGCTTTTCTTCAGAGCAATGCTGACGTTTGGCAAGGTCACTGCATATCACTGGAGCGAAGACTCCGAGAAGTGGATGTCCGGACCACAAACATCAGAGTTCCAATAGACGCAGTGCAAAGTCACTGAAGTCCGGAGATGTCAAGAATTGTCAAGACATCATGCTGTCTCAGGAGTGGACCTTTCCAGGACATTGATGCCAAGTATTGCAACTTGGATCAACTTGGTGTCATTTTTTGAGGGAGGGTTTTCTGATGTCTCTGAACCTTTCTGCAAGTTCTATGTATCGCTATGCACGACAATGCCATGTTCAACCTCCAGAACATCCAACAATTTTCAATCTCGTTTCTTAACGCCATGTTGAATCCATGTTGCATTGTGTTGCTATGTTTTCACCAAGTGTTTCTCACACAGGGTGTCGCGGCAGGTGAGCAATGGGTGACCTCAGGGGCCAAGACCTTGTTCAAGACCGCTGGGGCCACAGAACGGGGCGAACGGATGCGAACAAGATGTTGAACACCTCAGAGATGATTTGAGACTTGGACTCGGACCTGTGCCAATCTTGTCTCTTGAAAGCTTCTGAAAGCTCGATTCTTGACAGTTTCTTCTAGTTTTGGCCTTTGAAAAGACGTGGTTTCAAGCTCGTGGTGAAAGCGGTGAAAGCTTTGAGTTTGCACTCATTGAGCTGAGCGCACAGGTGAGAGCCTTGGAAAAGCGCGAGGATGCAGCAAAGGTTTTGCAGATCGCCAGAGACATCAAGGACCCCCGCTTCGTGCTTCCAAACGCGCTTTAGGAAAATCTGAAGACGATGCGCAATGCAAGGAACAGATTGATGCGTTCCAGCCATACCTCCCCATTGCCTTATCCTTAGCACAGCAAATTGCCAACTGTTCAGAAGCACACTAGCAATGCCCCCTCAGAGGGTGGGGAGTGAAGATTGCTTCCATGTCAAGTTTCACAAGAGATCACTTGAAGTTTCATAGATGTTCATAGATGTTCAGAGTTCAGAGTTTGCAATTGGAACGCAGGTCACTGGCCTGCGCAATGCGGGCATGCGCGAGCGCCATTGGAACCAGGTCCACAGGGTCAGAGTTCCAGAGACGTAAAGACAGATAATACAGATACTATCAGATACTCAGACAGATACCCAGACAATCTCAGACACATTCAGACACGTAGGGGATCCCGCTTGTCCATCATCTCACAATATCATCTCGCGATGTTATGCAATGTCCTCATTGATTTCTCAATGTCTATGTCAGTCTTAATGATGCTAACATGTGCTAACATAAGATACATTCGTCTCCATGCCAATGGCACGCAGCAGAACCGGTGAACCCCTTTGGCAGGTTAGCGAACTGGTCCGCCAAGATGTGAGCCCGGGCCACTGCTTGAAGTGCACATTTGAATCGGCAGATATTGGCAGCCATGTTTGCACATGTTTGCACAAGTCACCTTACAAGATGATGCATGAAGATGCACTTTCTGGAAACCTTCACTGTTTTGACATTTCAATCTTCAAAAAATATCAAAACTACAAACAAGTTTGCAGATGCAGTGTGTCAGGACCAGACATGGAGGACTTCACCCTCAAGCATTTCGTTTCCATGGGCTCGGGTCTCAGACCCGTTTTTGTCCGATTTTCTTTTATCCGTATTTTATCGATTTGTCATGATTTGTCAATTCTGAACACATCCAGTCACATCGAGCAGGACTCTTCGAACACATTCACAAGTCTTGTATAGTCTTGCACTCATGCACAGTTGAAACGAGGCATGCTTGAACATGTGACAAAGTGCGGCGCTGAATGACATACATCGATGAGAGAAACTCAAAGCGTCAGTGCTTTTTTTTGGTTTTCTGTTGAGCTTTATTTGCACATGACTCCACATTGAAGGATCAATGACATTGGGGAGAAGAGTGGCAAAGAATTGTCCATAGAGACGCAGCTTACCAACATGATCAATGCGTCGCAACCTCAGAACCTGCTTGAAGTTATTCCAAATGTTGAAGAGACGGAGAAGAAATCATAAGAAATCCAGGGAGGATTTTCTCAACCAAATGCATTGCCCTATGTAGCAATTCTCCTGGACTGGACCGAGTCCTGGTTTGACTGGTGCAGCTGAGGTGGGACAACATGAAATTCGACTGCAGTGAGCCAAAAGCTTAGGGGAAAGAGAGAATGAATAGTTAGAAAAATTAGAAACGGATGAACATTGACTCAGCATGATGTGCGGCAACACCTTGCTGAACACTTCAGCCCCGGGGGTCTCTACAGCTATCAAATTTGGTCGAACTGTTGAGAGCTTGAAGCGCCAAGGCCTTACCGAAACACGCAGACATATATCTTGAAAGGTGCCATTCTTAGAAAGTTTCGTTTCACTGCTGATTCACACAACTTCATGCAACATATATACTGTAGTTGTATTAGCCACGATTAGCGACTCTGGATCATGCAGGCGCAGATGAAGTCATTGCATTGGTGGACGAGCAGATTGTGATCACACAGGCGAGCTTGGCGAGAACATCAGAAATCAGATCGGTCATGCAATTCTTTTGAGTTGGGAAGCTGCTCGTATCGACCTGAACCGCATGGTATGGGGATGGGGTATTTGAGACTCGCAGGGGTTGGAAACTGGTGGTTCACCGGTGTCTCCATATTGAGAAGCAGCTTAGTTGCTTTGGCTCACCAAGCTGGGGAGGAACTATGCACATTGAGCCACCATGAAACAATATGAAACACATAAGTTGCACAATTTGACGCGAAATATCCCCTGCCAGCTGCATCAATGCCTGCCTGAGCAGAAAGTGTAACATGCAGTATGAATTAAAGATATCCTGATATCATCCGATATCCCTGAACATCCCTGATGCATTTCTATTTAGAGCATTCGAGTTGACTGCTTTTAGGGCCACAGACCGATGGGTGTCCAGTGGGCTCATGCCGAGACGAAAGGCTGCCCGCAATGACAGTGCCATCGACATTCAGCCGTCTTTGTTGCATAGCTTGCCGAGACCTACTGAACCTGAACAGCTGTCCATTTGGACTGCGAACGTTCGTGCACGGTTGACAGTCTTACAGGTCGGTATTCGCAAACTGGAGAGTGAGAAGCAAGTGCTGTTGTCACTTCTGAGTGATGCCTCCAATGATGTTGGAGAGGTATTCACAGATGCACCAATGGCACCAAGCTCCGAAATATGCCCTAGGGGAGAGCTTCCCGCTGGAGAATCCAGTGATACTTTGTGGAACGCTGCTCAGGGATTTTCCAGTGATGTTCTTGCAAATAACATCAATGGAAGCTCGATTCATCCAGCCTTGAAATATGATATGATAGATGTGAAGTCGTTGCCTGAACCAACCTTGGAAAGTCGTTCCGCCGAATTCAACAGGGAACGCGTTGAACATGAGGAAGCCGCTGCTTGCCCGACAGCTGCAGCCTTCCCTTCTATGCCTCGGGAGGCAAGGCACTCTGACGCACATTCTGACAGCCAAGGCAGGTTGATTGCTTCCATTGAAGCACTGAGCCATACTCCCCATGCTCACGGTGCTCCCGATGCTGATCCTCCTGATTTGTTGAAGAACAGTGAGAGCGCTGGTCAAGCTGATGCCACCGTGGCGCAACCGGCACCCGTGACACGACCGGCACAAACGGCACAACGTCGCAGTCCGAGCATGGCATCAACGATTCTTCTGAGCAGTGAAGATGAAGGTCAGCAAGTCCCAGGCCTGGCACACACGTCATGTCGTATCATGGGGTATCATTTCATGCATTCTCCGATATCCATCCAGATATATCCAGATCCTCAAGTCTTCTTGTGGAGAAGTCATAAGTGCCTGACGTCAACAAAGTAGAACTTCTCAAGAATCCGTGGCATGCACCTTATCCGACTTAGTTTTAAAAAAATGTTTGTGTTTTCTGCATGTTTGCATTAGTTTGTCAGTTGCGGCTCTGGGAAAGGCCACTTCCGGTCACTCCTAAAAACAAGCTCTCCATTTCCTTGTCATGTCAGGAAGAACGTTTATTCAAACATGTTCAAACATTTGGGGGCCATCTCTTAGAAGTCTCTATTTGTTGCTGCGGTTCGTCAACCATTGAGCCGTAACTCCAATAGCATGTTCATGTGCAAAGCTTTGAAAAAACTTCACCTGCGCAAAGATGACACGCCATTGAACAAATGGCTCAAGGTGCTTCTGAAAAAAGGAGCATCAAAGCAGCTGCAAAGCTGACCTGTGAAACCACGGGTTATGAGCCCAAAGTGACTCGACCTGGCATGGAGTTGAGCAGACTGCGAGAGTCTTCTGTGCAGCGGCGTGCAGCTCAAGCACTTGCCGATGGGACCGCGAATGCGCAGCTGCAGCAGCTGATGGACGATGCGGCGATGGCTGGGACTTCTGGGGCAAGCGCCTTGTCTGGACCTGGGGATGTTAGGGCGCCTAATGTTTCTGGGGGTGACTTGTTGGCTGGTTTGCAACCCATAGGTCCACCAACGTCTTTCTCACCGGGTTATAAATTTCTTGAGCCAGTTCGAGGTGAAACTACCAAAGGCAATAAGAACCTCGAGGTTTTTGATGTGAAAAGGGATGAAAACCCCGAAGTGAAACGTGTTGTTGTGGCTGAGAAAAGAGCCCCGGAAACCCAAAGAACGGAAGTTGGGGATGTTAGGAATGACCCTCAAAACTCAACTGGTGGTAATGGGAAGGGACATGACTCCGCTACCAGTGGTAAGGGACAAGGGGGAAAGCAAATGAACCCAAGAAGTTCAGGGGAGGGGGTAGTTCAGCATGTTCAGCCTAGCCCAGTGGATAGGTCAAGTGTGAATGTTGGGGTAAATGCGAACCCTGAAAATGTGGGACTCCATGGTGATGAAAGACGTGGGGTTCAAACCCAAAGGGTAGAGGGATCAGTGTCTGACGGGGCCAAGTTCCAAAGCCAAGTGAATCCGTTTTGGATCCCCGAATGCAAGCAAGAAGCTCTCCGAGAAGCTTATGGCCCTGCTTGTGGCTATCAGGAGCCTTCGCAACTTGGTTTCAGCGCAGGGATTCAGGAACCTTCGCAACTTGGATTTAACGCTGGGATTCAGGAGCCATTGAAACCGATGTCAAACAACACCACCCCCCAAAAGGGTATGTTGAAATGGATCCCATTGAACTCTTTAGGTTGAGATGTTTGCGAGTAGCTGAAGAAAAGTTCTTGCAAGGAATGATGTCTATGAAGCCTGAACCGAAAAAAAGAGGTTGGACAAAAGTTGGTTTTTGATGGGGTTGGGGTTGATGGTGATAGAAGGGATGTGGGAGCACTGAGACCACCGTCGCAAGGGTCAAGTTCCTTTGTTTCGGTCCCTGAACCATAACCAGAGACGTTGTGCCGACACTTCCACCTGGTCCACCACCTCCTTCGCCTCCCAGAATGTTGGTTGTAGGAGATGGAAACCTTGTGGGAAATGTTTGTCCTCCACCTCCAGTGTTGCCGCCATTTCCGCCCTCCATCACAGGTCTTGGTCAAACCTCAAGTGTCTGTGGTGAAAACCCATCGGAAACTCTCAGGACTGTGGAACTGCCAAGGTTGTCAGCTGATGCAACAGCAGTTCAATATGGTGATTGGCTCAGAGTCGTTGACACGATCATGGGGGACTTGTCGTGCACCAGTGAAACTTGGTGGAAAATGTGTCGGATCAGTGCTATCAAACTTTGTTGATTTCAGGGCCTCTTGAAAGGTTGAACTTGAAACCCCAAGCCACTCAAACTATGGGATTGTATCCACGAACGGAGCGTCGTGCACTGTCCATGTTGCTTTCAGGTATCCCCGAAAATGTGTGAGATGAACTGATTGCCAGTAGGAAATTGACTGTGGATCAACTGCTGTTTCGGTTGTCTGCGTTGTATCAACCAGGGGGTTCAGCTGAGCGTACCAAACTCTTGCAAACGTTGACTGATGGAAAATGTGGGAGCAGTGTGAATGAGATTCTGGAATGGTTGCGTCAATGGAGACTGAATGCTGTTCTCCCTGATGGTTTTGTGCTGTTAGGTGCCCTGTCCAAATGCTCCGACTGCCTCAGCCAGAAGTCTCCGCAAGTTGCCTACAGATTGAATTGGTGCGCCAGCAGCTCAGCCTTGGCCGTCAGCCTCACATGACGGTGATCCTTCGCTACTCTGGACGAGGACTTGATGCTTGGAACCGGGGGGAAACCGGGAACAGCTGTGAAAGCTGCTGCATTGGGTGCGGAAAGGCCACCAGGTCTTCCGGCTAATGGGAATGAAGGGAAGCCCCAAAACCCCAAGCAGAACCCATGCAAGTTTTGGATGACTGAAAAAGGGTGCACACGCACGCATGGCGTGGAGATTTTCCTGGTGAAAATCCACAAAACTCCAAGGCGACAAAGGTTTCATCCTCTGCACCGAAGTGCGCCCGTGGATGCAAAATACCTCACTGGGGAGAGATTACAAAAGCTTTCTCCGAAAATGCTGAGGAAGGGGTAGGCTTCCTGGTCAGAGATGAGTGGACCAATCCAGTGATTCGATCCGACAGCAAGTGGGTCGGATACACCTTCCTCACGGTGAAGTCTGAAGCCCTGGATGAGCTGAGCGTTCGGCCTGAGACTTGTGGAGCTGCCCAGGCCTCCCCGAGATGAGAGCCAGGAATCTATGCGGGCCCATGTTGGACAGAAGTCCGAGCCCGAGACGCCAAGAAGGTCTCGACCGCATGGACGTCTTAGCAACTCGCAAGGAGTTGTGGCAAGCTGCTTCAGGACTCTTTCCAACGGAGAGTCCGCTGAGGTGACCCAGATGCCGACCTCTGTGCCCATGGACGAGTCAACACAGTCCATTGGCTATGCCAAGGGTGGGATCATAGGAGGAAAAATCGCTGCTGGTTCCATCGCATCCTCTTCAAGCGATGAGCTGCCTCCGGCTGATTGGAACCCCTTCCTTCAGCCTTCACGGCCGAGAACTTTCGAGCCGTTGATGGAGGAGTGGCCTTCGAGCGAGGTGTGGTCCTTCGTGACAGATGTGGAGGACGAAGAAGAAGATGATGAAGAGGATGAAAATGCCAACAGCAACAGCAACAACAACAACAACAACAACAACAACAACAACAACATGGCACAGGTCTGAGCTTTTGCACCAGGTGCTCACATGAGAGCCGGGCTACGTTGGCCTTACAAATATGGCCGCTTTTTGAATGTTTTCCAAAGCTGCAGTGACCTGCAGGGGGGAGTGCGGTTCGTCAACCATTGAGCCGTAACTCCAATAGCATGTTCATGTGCAAAGCTTTGAAAAAACTTCACACCTGCGCAAAGATGACACGCCATTGAACAAATGGCTCAAGGTGCTTCTGAAAAAAGGAGCATCAAAGCAGCTGCAAAGCTGACCTGTGAAACCACGGTTGCAACTCAAACATACATATCACACATATTGCCAAATTGCAATAAGCTACGAACTAGTTTTTTCGATGGTCCGGATTTTTTTCCAAATATTAGAGGCCACCAATTATATTGACCTCCGGTAACTTTTGTGCTGCGAGTATGTTCCGCATGTCCCTGACTTCATTTTTGAGGCCCTTCAGGTGGTCCTGGCCCTGCAGATGTAGAAGCAGAGCGCGCACAGCCTGGAGAGGGTGCAGAGGGTGCAGAGCGTGCAGGGGCTGTGGGGCCGTACTCTCGGCCATCAGCCTCGATGGCTCTTTGGCGCCGGTGGGGACGTGGAGTTCTTCAGCAACGAGGCCAGTGCCCACAAGAGGATCTGCTTGTGCAACCTGCACAACCCGTGCAACGTGTGCAACAAGTGCAGTATTCCAACAATACCCAGCTGTCACAGCTGTCGCAACCAGCATGCGCTGTTTGCGATGCCTCGAAAGCTGACAGTCCTCGCCCTGCAGCACCCTTGGCCACCTCGCTTGCTGCAACTAGCTCCGCCGGCTCCGCTGGTTCCACTGCCCCTAGCCTTGGCCTTGGCGGACTTGGCCTTGTAGAACGATTGCAACGGAAACGAGGAGATTCGAAGGGCGGCAGTCATGACTTGTTGGATCATGCGGATCACCAAGCCAACCCAGCTCAAGGGACAGATGCTGATGCCGCTGATGCGGCTGAGGGCAGAGGCACCTGCTCAAGCTGTCAGTGTGGGATTTGATTTCAAGATTCTTGTGGGGATTGTACATGAGGATGGCCATCGTTGTTTCAAAATTTTCCCTCAGAAAAAACATCATCACACCGTAAATTACTTTACTTCGAGTGATCCCCACCGTGACCAATCAGAATTTCCGAGTGATCCCCACCGTGACCAATCAGAATTTCTGACATAAGTTCTGGCAGATGTACTGATATTCTTTCTGGCATATCTTTTTGGCAAGGAAGGGGAGGTCTCTAGATTTCATCAAAGTTTTCCTCTCCTCCACTTCCTCCTCCTCGCTGTTGTATTTGGCGTTCTATCTGACACTCTATTTGGCATATTTTCTGGCATTCTATTTGGCAATCTTGATGGTATATGCTTTGGCATTCTATCTGACAATCTTGATGGCATATGTTCTGGCAATATGTTCTGGCATTCCATCTGGCATATCTTCTGACATTCTTCTGGCATTCTATCCGGCACATCTTCTGACATTCTTTCTGGCATTCTATCTGGCGGTTGAAGCCCGGCCGTGCCCACTGCGATCTGGCGGCCGCGGCTAAAGTCCGGCAGTGCCCGCTGCGATCTGGCAGTCGCGGATGATGTCCGGCCATGCCCACTGCGATCTGGCGCTTGCGGCTGAAGTCCGACAGTGCCCACTACGATCTGGCAGTCGCGGATGAAGTCCGGCAGTGCCCACTGCGATCTGGCAGTCGCGGCTGAAGTCACTGCGATCTGGCAGTCGCGGCTGAAGCCCGGCAGTGCCCACTGCGATCTGGAGCTGGCAGATGAAGTCCGGCAGTGCCCACTCCGATCCGGCAGTCGCGCCGAAGCCCGGCAGCGCCCACTGCAATCTGTGGCTGGCAGATGAAGTCCGGCAGTGCCCACTGCGATCTGGAGCTGGCAGATAAAGTCCGGCAGCGCCCGCTGCGATGTGGAGCTGGCGAGGAGCGGGAGGAGAAGAAGGAGGAGGAGGGCAACACCTCGTATAAAATCTAACAACCCTCACTTGGCAGGCGGGGAACCTCTCTTCGTGCTGCTGTGGAGATGATGACGCGCAAAAATAATGCTGCGTCATAGCACACCAAAAGGGTCTAACAAAGACCCGCTAGAGCTAGACACGGAGTTTGACGAAAGTTTGGGGCGAAAGTAGTATTCCTGGGCTAAGAATTGCCGTTTCAGGATTTGAACATATCGATCAAAACCATTCAAAACCATGTTTGTTGTTTTTTGATGTTTTCTGTTGTTTTTATATAATTATTCATTATTTCCTCTCGTCCCAGGTTTGCAAACCTTGCTTTGTACCTGTTCAGACTTATTCTCAAACAAGATTGATGGACAACACTTTAAAAAGATCGTTTGGTTTTTCAAAGCTTTGAATCTGGGGCATAATCTGGGGCATTATTTCAATGTTTTTTGGGAAAAATAAGATCGAGAAGAACATAAAACATGTGTTCATTTTCTAACATATTTGGCAACATGTTTTTTCCCAACATGTAGCCTCCAAAGGGTGTCTGACTAAGGGGCAAGACATAGTGGTGCACCTTTATAGAATAGATCCCCAACAGACAATCAAAACCGGGGGGTCTCGTCTCCACCCGCACATCCACAGTCGATATTGGAAGTCTGAATGCATCCTGTTGATTTCTTGCATATTGAGACTCATGTCCAACGTGATCCCAACATGTTGAACACCCGCAAGCTGTCAGGTGATGCAGGTGGATTTGGGCCTGATGAGGCACAGGAGTCCAAGAAACCTGAGGATCCTCGTTCGAATTCAGAGACTCTGCAGCCGGAGTCTCTGACAGACGAGGAATTGGGAAGCTGGATGCAGTTTTTTGGGCTGAAACCAAGTGGAAGCCGACAGTTCATGATTCGAAGACTCCATGACATTCTCGATTACATAGACGGAGGCATTGCTTGGCTGCAATCAATTCGTGAAGCTCCAACACCGCAGAAGGCGAGCAAGGCCACCAAGCGGAAGAAAAGCTTGGAGCAAGGTGAGAAAAGTCCAAAGACCTCCAGACTGGAGAAATCCTCTCCAAAGGCAAAGGCAAAGCCAAAGGCCACCAGTCCAAAGGCAACCAGTCCAGCCCTAGACGCCAGTTCAGTGAGCCCTGATGCAAAATATGAGAAGAAACTGGACTTGGTAGCAGATGCAATCCGTAAAGACAAAGATCTTTATGCCAAGTTGTTGACATTTGAGCCGCTGGAAGTGCGGGAAGTCAAGAGACGAATTGTTGAAATCGCACCGGAGCTTCGCTCTTTGGGTGAGCAACGCCTTCGGAAGTATCTTGACGAACAGGGGTTTGCCAGCGTGTCATAGAAAAAGATGTTGGTTGAGCAATGTTGATACCTCCGCCAGAAGGGACTTGCGTTGTTTGCTGTGGTTGTGTGGTGTTGCACAATTGTCCTTCAGGCTTTCTCCGTAAGGGGAGGCATCACAAGATGCTGACACTTTGACAACTTGACTCCTTTGAATCTTTGACATCGCTTGACCATGTTGCCTCACGAAGGCCATGCAATTTTCACCCTTCAACAAGCCGTTCAAAGAGGACATCGATGTGATGGCCTGAGTGGTTGGCCTGAGTGGTCGAAGTGTGGTCGCGACATGTCGCGACCCATTGTAGCAAGCAGCATCCATGAACCTCGACATGCTGTAGTGAAACACGTTATTCACATCAAGATTGAGACGTCAACCTCTGTCTCCTTCTTGCAAAATGTGTGGACATGAAATTCGTTTGAGGTTGACAACTGGTTACCAATCTATGTGGCAGATTGTGGAAGTATGCAGGAAAAATATGGGGAAATAGTCAGTACTATCAGCGCTATCAGTCCTGCCAGTGCTATCTTTCTGAGTTTGTGCTCCCTCGAGGCGTGGGCGGAGAAGCTCCTGTATGTCTCCGAGTGTTTGGATGGATGGCTGAAGGTACAGCGCGTTCCTGGCCTGCACTCCGATCTCAGTGGCAATGCCAATGCATCATATGCATTCATATGCCAACTAAGACAAAGAGGGTTACACTCTTCGACATACTGATGCATCTGTATGATTCTGTATGCAGAGTCTTGGAGCAACCGTAGAACATGTTGCTGTCTATAATCATTTTATAACCATAGATGTTGATATCATGTCATGTTCTCATGTCATATCACAACTATCATGTGAGTCATACCAGGTCATCACATCACGTGACATGTTGCATGTTGTCACATATTGTCATAGCGAACCATGTC
The DNA here is from genome assembly GCA_003297045.1 of Symbiodinium sp. clade C Y103. NCBI lineage: Eukaryota > Dinophyceae > Suessiales > Symbiodiniaceae > Cladocopium > Cladocopium sp. clade C. The sequence goes on along the minus strand of BGPT01002034.1, from coordinate 10,183 downwards.
ATAGTCTATGAGTTTCATGTCAACCTGCGACCTGCGCGAAACTGCATCAAAAGAATCCAAGGCATGGATGTATCTACAACCCATTTTCGACTCACCGGATATCATGAAGCAGCTCCCCACTGAAGGCCTGATACGAAGGATACGAAGATACTGAAGCAGCATGAAACAATGATCAGTCACGCAAGTGGTACAGCACTGTCATGCAAGTGTTGACATGTGCGGCAAGTCTCGATAAGCGTTGGCTTTCTCGCAGGCAAGAAATTCCGCTTGGTTGACAGCAAGTGGCGCCAGGCGCTGTGCGGTCCAGTATCTCGGGATATCTCGGGTATCTCACTGAGTATCTCACGTGTCAATATCTGTGTCAATACATGTCATGTTTCTGATTTCAGATGTCTGAGCTAACCATAGCCTGACGCTAGACCATGGCGCGGCTTCATCAGAATGGAGCTGCTTTGCAAGCCTGTTCAATGGCGGGGCTCTTGTGAAATGCACGTTGCAGAAGCACGGAGATGTTGGGAAGATTCAATTGCGGACAGATTTGAAGCTGCGCAGCTTAAGATTTTTTCTGAGCCTTTCATTGTGAGGAGGGGTTGCTTGAAACCTGGAACAATGCCAACGCAGACTTGGACATGGTCCAAAAAGGTACCACCCCTGAGATTTTGCCATTTCAAGTTGATTGTAACTGATTGTAACTTTGACATTCAAGCTGATTGCCGGCCGGTGTGGTGGAGTTCAGAAAGACCTGGAAACCACTGACATCGCTCTTGTTCCAACGCTCAGACTCAGTTGAAACAGGTTTGGATGACTATTTGGAAACCAAGCGGGGAGCCTTTGCTCGTTTCTACTTCCTCTCGAATGTCACAAACTCAGAGACTGACTTTTTCACACCTGTCATCCTCTCCATGTTCTCTCTGGCATGGAGACTCCCTGAGTAGCGGATTCTCGCACGTGGGGTTTGAAGGAAATTCCTAAACTGTGACGGTACTGTCACTTTAAAGTCACGGTGTTGTCACTGGGGCATGCGAGGATGAGCTCTTGGAGATCCTGTCGCAGACCAAGGACAACATAAAAAAAACTAAAAACTCAACTATAACATTGGATATGTATTGGATATGTATTGAATTTAGATATCTGTTGAATTTCCTGGATTTAGATTTGACAGTTTTGCTGTGTCGCCACATTTCTCGATGCATGTCCTGGCGGCATCATGATCCTTTGGTGTTGCCCGGTGTTGCCCGGTGTTGCCCGGTGTTGCCCAGTGAGCCCACAGGATCCCCTCAGGGTGCAGCCCTTCCTGTCAAAGGCGGAGCATGGCGGAGCATTTGCACAAATTGTAGCATGTGAGAATACGTGAGAAAACTTGAGAATGTGATTGATAGACCTAAATTTTACAAACAGAATTGATTTTGATTGATGTTTTTTATGTTTTCTTTCGTGAAGATCATAAAGATCCTGTTCCATATTGGACAGGCTGCAGACACTCAGCTGACACCAGGTCTTTGAGGCAATGAAGAAGCTGACCTTTACCTCAGAGCTGTACTGCCCTGAGTGCCCTGAGAAGTTTGCATCTCTGCCGTCTCTGCCCTGATCTGTGCAATGCACTTTGATATACTTTAATTCTCTGCCACTTCTTGCACTTTGAAGATGCATGAACAGAGCATGAACAAAATTGTCACTTGATTCCTGGGATCTGGCCTTTGTTTTGATGTGTTTCTCTTTGAGCTCGGATTACAGCTCCTGTTTGGACTTTTGGGTTTGAAGCGGACTGATTGGACGAGACTCAAGCCAAGGTGACATGATGAACTGTGATACCATCTATATATACATTTGTTTGTGTGTAATGATGTTTCATGCGAGGTCTGCAACGCAGATGGTTTCCAAAGAGGGGGAGATCATCGACTTTGCTGGCCTCTCAACGATCCAAAGCCGTGCTTGTTACAAGCCACCTTCAGTTCACGACTTGTGCGATATGTGAACCACTGTTTTTCTTATGATATTCGACTTGAAAGCAGCTCATTTATACCGATATCTTGCCAAAAACCTGCCAGTCTGCTATCATTAGCAACCCTGAGAGAAGACTTGAACCGCTTTAATGGCCTTCACTGCTTTCTGACAGGTCAGCCCCGTGCACACCACAGGGAAGAATGTGGAGAACTTGGACCAAGTCAGTCAATTCGAATGCATTTGATGCATTTGATGGGTTGTCAATGGGTTGTCATGGAACAACTTGTGAACTCAGGTGGAAATCTGGATGACCGAAGTGGAAAATCAAATGCTGGCAGCGATTCGGGAGGCTGGCAATACCCTGGCATTGACTGATGAAGCGAGTCAGGAGAATCGTGGAGAAGAATGAGAAGATGACCATATAATATGCTAATCAATCCCCGCGCAGGTCATCAAGATTGGCGTTGAAAGCTATGTCGACACACCGAGAACTGAGTGGGCCCAGGCCTTAGAATTCACCTTACCTTTGAATCTTTGAAGAGTTGAGAATGTTATCGAGTCGAGCTGAGTTTACACTTGCTCGGGTTGTTCAAGTTGCTCGGGCATTTGTCGGCCGCTAAGGTCCTGAAACAGCCAGGTCAGGTATGTCTCAACTCCAGTCAGGCCTGGAATTCTCTGGAGCCTCACCATAAGTCATCATGTAGCTTTGAAGGATTTTGAAGGTAATTTTTGCATATTTTTGAATTGATGTTTTGTGTTCATCTAAGTAGTTGTGTAAAGGTGTTCATCTAAGTAGTTGTCGCTGATAGTGATATCATGTGATTTGTTCTTGAGCAGAAAGCGCCATGTGACATAGTGAAACATAGTGTGACATAGTAGCCTGTTCAGGTACATTGGACAGCAGAGGTCGAAGAGGCAATCGAATCTGCTGTTTGGGGCTTGGACATCTTGGACATGACTGGCTTTGTGCAGAGAAGACTGAAACTTCTGTATCTTAAATCACTTAAATCCGTACTCGTCTATTTGGCCAGACACCCAAGGCCCTTTCTGGCTACTTTGAGAAGCTATCTGATCAGCGGCCTTCTTACCATGCTTGCCAATGCAGCCTCACAATGTCTCGCAATAGTGCCATGCAACCAGAATATATCAAATATATTCAAGTATCATCGAATATATGGTATCGGTATTAGTCCGAAGCGAAGATGCAGCGAGGCTTATGGGACTTGTCCGACTCGTCCGTGGAGACATCTCCAAGCTGCAGTTCGAAACACAGACCGAAAATGCTGTCCGTTCATGTCCATTCTCTTTTGAAAACATGCTGTGCTTATCTTGGCAAAGGCGTATGAGCATTGGAGCTCTGATTGTCATTGACGTGCACGCGAAGGCAAATCTTGGCAGATAGGTTGTGGATGTTAATGGGTCCAGTAGGTTACAGCTGACTGACGGTTACATTGCTTTGCTGTGCATGGCAGCCAAGTTGTAAGTACGTTTCCAGAAATCTTAAGGGTATCTCCAGTCCCAACCAAGTCACACCAAATGGGCCACAACCCAAGAAAATCCAAAAACCCTTTGGGGAAACAAGTCAACCCTNTAAGGGTATCTCCAGTCCCAACCAAGTCACACCAAATGGGCCACAACCCAAGAAAATCCAAAAACCCTTTGGGGAAACAAGTCAACCCTGCTCCCTGTCGCTCTGCAGCCGCGTGTTTCATCCACACCGGCTTGATGTAGAAAGGGCTCCATCGTCGGCCCTGAGCGATCGAANNNAAGGGCTCCATCGTCGGCCCTGAGCGATCGAATGTGCTCAAGTCTGCAAGACTATGATCAAAGTCTGCATGACATCAAATGGAGAATGCATGATTCGCACTCCCCCTAAACAGCCACCGCCCAGGTGCTGTTTAAAGAAGAATTTCCTATCAAAAGCTCAAGCCCTTTAGTCTCCACATGCACGGCACAGTTCATATTCCTTCGCATGACCCTCACAAGAAACAGCATGCCAGTG